>CBVK0102272959.1:0-10230 GCA_900067695.1 Picea abies | reverse complement strand
CCTAAAACTGGTGTGGCACCCAGTGTTGATCATTGCATTGCTTGTACTTTGCATTGGACTTTTGTAAAATATCACGAACCCATTAGCGGATGTGATGGATTTTCTCAATGAATTGGGTTTCTTTGTTAGCTTTGGTTGGAGCATGCGACGAGTCTTCTTGGGTAGCCACAAGGGGTAGTGAAACATCCATGGGAGCCAATGGTTGAAATCCCAAGCCCACCTGAAAGGGGCTATGACCGGTGGAGCTATGTATGGCTCTACTATAGTTGTGTTGAACATAGGGAAGACTATCATCCCATGTGTGAGGGTGCTTGGAATTGCACATGCAGAGAATGTGCACGATCATCTGATTGATGACGTCAGTCTAGCCATCTGTCTGCGGTCGGTGGAAGGCAATGGATTTGGTGAGCTTGGTGTCTAGTAGTGACCAGAGGATGGAACATAGAGATGGCCTAGATGGCACAACATCCCATCCTAAAGATGGAAATTAATGAAAACAATGTTTTCACCCAACATCTGGTAGGTTTTGATGAAGTCAGAACTTGTCTCATAGAGATGGGGCCATCAGGAGGTCTCGTGGCCACAAGAGTCTAACACCATGGTGAGTGTCATGACTAGAGGTCAGCTGAGGAAATAAACAAATCAGTTGGTACTTCTTGTTTTATACTTAATGTTGAGGTGGAACTGTTACAAATATGTGGACCACTTTTGATGGCGGTCATTTTTCAATTTGCCTTGTTTCTGCATGAACTGCAACAACTTATGATCAGTGTGGATGATTGTCTCCTTCCCAAGAATGTAATGCCTCCACTAGCATAATTATTTCACAATGGAGTACATTTATTTGTCATAAGTAGGGTACTTGTGGATGACATATGATAGTGTCTCACTATGATAGGCCACGGGGTGGCCGTGCTGAGTGAGAACTACACCAACAACATAGTCTGAAGCATATGTCTCAATCTCAAAAGGTTGTTGCAGGTCAGGTAATGAAATCATTGGGGTTGAGCACAAGCACTGCTTTAGATCATCAAATTCTTGTTGTTTGGATAACCCCCACATAAATTTTACCTTATCACCACCTATTTTTACTTGGTTGAGGGCCCATGCAATATAGGATAATCCCAACATGAACTTGTGATAGAAATTGGAAAGGCATAAGAAGCTCTTGAGCTTAGTGAGTGTGGTTTGGACTGGACATTTGCGAATGACTTGGATATTGGTTGAGTCCACATGCACACCATGCGCATCAACAATTTATCCTAGGTACTGGTCCATTCCGAAGGAACATTTTTCCAAGTTGGCATATAGCTTGTGTTGCCACAGAGTGTGCAGAACCTACTGAATATGTTGTAAGTGTTCCACCCAAGCCTTGTTGTAGTGAGGATGTCATCCAGATACACCACTAAAAATTAATTAGTGAAAGGCTGCAAGATATCATCCATCATCCTCATGAAATTTGTTGGGGCATTTTTCAAACCAAAGGGCATGACCAGGGTGTGCAGAACCTACTGAATATGTTGTAAGTGTTCCACCCAAGCCTTGTTGTAGTGAGGATGTCATCCAGATACACCACTAAAAATTAATTAGTGAAAGGCTGCAAGATATCATCCATCATCCTCATGAAATTTGTTGGGGCATTTTTCAAACCAAAGGGCATGACCAGCCATTCAAAAAGACCTTCTTTTGACTTGAAGGAAGTCTTCCATACATCTGTATTCTCTATTGGGACCTGATGGTAGCCAGGCTTTAGATCAATCTTACTGAAGTATTTATCCCCCTTGAGTTGATCAAGGAGATCTTCAATTTGAGGAATCAGGTACTGGTTCCTGATTGTGATTTTGTTTAGGGCCCGATAATCAATGCAGGGTCGCCAAGTCTCGTCTTTCTTCTGCACCAGCACGATTGGGCTTCCACAAGGTGATGAGATGGGTTAGATGTGACCCTTATGGAGAAGTTCTTGGATCTGATTATGGAGCTCCTCATTTTCTAACAGAGAGTGATGATAGATTGGTCCATTGGGTAGTGGTGCATCAGGGGTCCGATCGATTGAATGCTTGACCTGACAGTGCATAGGTACTTCAATAGGTGACGAGAATATGTCTTTGTATTCTTCCACAAACTTATCCACTTGCTTATACTACATGGATAGGTTGACCACATAGGCCATGGATGGGTTTCAATACTAATCTCACTCTGAGAGAGAATCACGAAAAAGAAAAAATTTCTGGTCTGAGAAATGACCTTCCTGCATTGCTTGGAAAAGATCAAAGAAATAACACTAGGTGGGACTACCTCAAGTATCCTGTAAAATTTCCTGTTCAAAGTAGTAATAAAATTGTGAGGCCTAGACTCATATACAACATGATGTTTCCACAAATAAGGTTGGCCCAAAATAACATCACAAACTTCAAGGGGAGAAACATCACAAAATAGCTCATCTTTGAATGGCTTGATGTCATACGACAGGCAACACTGTTGGCTGACTCAAAGATCGCTTCCTTGGCAGAACCGTTCGATGGTGTAGGGATGTGGGTGCAGTGTTGTTAGTAGGGTATCCACTTGATGACCTCTACTAAGATGAGGTTCTTCTATCTACTTCTATCAATGATGAAGTGCGGCGGGGTGCCTTTCAACCACATATGTGAATGAAAAATATGCTCGCTTTCCTCTGTCTCATCAGGTTCATCGGGTTGGATATTGGTGGTAGAAACGATGGTATTGGGTTCTGCGTCAATGATCTGCCTCCCCTTTTCTGGTTTTGACTTAGATTCAGAGCCTACATATGATTCAAAGGATTTCACCTCAACCACTAATGATCTCTTTGAGTGACAATCAATAGTGTTATTCCAAGGGTTCTTATGGAAGTCACACCACTTTTCAGTATCCTTCTTTGTCTTCTCATTGTCCTTCTTTTCTCGTGGATTGGAATGGTTGTCGTGAGGTTGCCCATATTTTATCTGTCCTTTTTTTTGTGGGTTGTGGATTCCCTTTCCCTTCTTCTATCGTGAGGGGTTCCCAGACCCAAACTGTCACATCTTTTGTTTAAGACAATGCTCTATTTTGACGACATATCCATAGGTTGCGCCCAAGGATGAGATGTCCTCCATTTATTTCTTGATGTATCTATGCAGACCACCATGATACTTGAGGATCAGATTTCACTCATAATATTTCATACCCAGCTTTGTGTGCAAGGTATGGAAGACATTGTTGAACTCTAGCCCTATTTGGTCTCGTTCCTATCGCATTGTGGTCAATCTTCTATACAAATCGTTATAACTTCCAACAGGATAGTATTGTTCCTTAATAAAATCCTTGAAGGAACCCTAAGTGGGTGAAAATGCAAATAGGTTGGATCCCTCTGTTTCCTTTTTCTCATAGAAAGTCTCCCACCAATATTTGGCATGGGGGACGACCTTGAGGAGCACAAAAGTAATTTTTTCTCTATCGAAAAAGTTGTGGACATAAAAATACCTTTCTATAAGGTTTAACCATTTATCTACAACATTTGCTTCTATTTTCCCTTCAAATATAGGAATAGAAAAAATGATATATACCTTGAAAGGGACGACGCTGCCACTTGAGGTGGATGTGTCACTTGTCGGCAGTCATCAAAGGATTTGTGCAAAGATTGCTAGGATCTCCTTTTGAAAGGATCACTTGGCTTCCTCTAGCAACATTTTGAAAGGATATCTTGTCCCGTTGTATTTATTTTCTCCCTACGTGGACATTTTATTTGGCGTGCAAGAGCATTTTTCCTCAAGATAAACAATCTCAAGACCCAACTATCTATACCCTGATTGTGTCGGGGACATGCACTAAAAAACGACAAGGAGCGGATCGCTTTGATACAACTGATTCAAATTTATGAGCGGATCAAAATGAAAAAAGAGAATTACAATAGTAAAACAGAGACATAGTGAAGAATAATAGAGATACAATAAAACTTGAGTTGTATTAAATAAGAAATATGTTGAAACTGTAAAATGCAGACTAAAAACAAGCTTGCTAGAATGGTGGCAACTTATCTTTGAGAAGAGATGTGACGACTAAGATCATTCAAAAGAAGATGGGTGCAATGAGGATATGAAATAATTTTTACATTAAACATGATTTAAAAAACCCTAGACATCCAAAAACCTAACCCTAGGAGATGAAGCACCAAAAGTCATGTGGACCCCGTTGGGGTAAGTTAGTACATCAACTTCCCAGGGTCGTAACTTTTGCATACGATCTTTGTTTAGGGCACACAATAGCTCATTGGAAAGGTATCAATGAGGAGATTCATTTTGGGGGATCAATAAAAGACTTTGGTTAAAATGAAGGTGTATTACCATGAAAGAATGTCATTTAGGCCCTCAAAATCGCCCCAGAAATTTGGGACCCAAAAAACTACTAAAAATAGTAAATTTCCAAAAGACTATTTTGATCTAGTTGGAAGAGGTGGGTGGCCACCGATATCCTCCTGGATCAGTATTGGAGCTTGGAGGCAGCCATAGTGGACACATGTGGTAGCTATTTGGAGCTATAAATGCATGAAGAAGCAAGTTGTTAGGCCTGTAAAGTGACATTTTGGGAGAGAAATTACCCTACAATAGCGAGCTCATTGTTGTGAGTTTTCCTTGCAGCTAACATCCCTGAGGTACCTAATAAGAGATATTCCTATCCAACCTATATGCAGTGAAGGGGGATCCCGTTCCTTGGGTTATGCAGGTTGAGGGGAAGAGAGTTGGTGGATTGGGATAATTGTAGAAGAATTAGCTTGTTGTGGCTTGTGTTGGGATGTGAGTGGATAGTAGAGAGACACCCTTTTCTTATGTATCTATAGCCCAATATCAGTGGTGATTTTTTGTTGATATTTGGAGCAGAAAATCTATGGTTGGGTGGAACCTTTGTCCCATGTAGTTGGCTAGACATTTGGTTTAAAAGATATATAATTTTTTTCATTTAAAAGAGTACTTCCCCATATTTCGTGCATGGTAAATGGGGTCAATCGTCAACCCTGATTACAAGGCCTCACCCCTGGGGAATCAAGAGAGTCTAACCCATGACCAACAAAAAGCATGAAAACTAACGTTTGGCTCTAGTATTTAAAAGATAATTGTTTATCTTTTTTACATTGTTTATATTTTTGGGTTTTATTTGTTGTGAATATACTCTATTCTAGAGTAAATTATATGATATTGTATATTGTATAATTGGATACATTCATAATTTTGTTAATGCATGGAAATCTTCAGTGATTGCATTTAATTATCGAATTATTTGTTGTGTGCCTACTATAAGTTTTAAGCAGTTTTATGTGGTCATGTGAATTTTAATTTAGTTATATTCATATTTAAATTAATTTAGTTAGATATATGGGCATTTTTAGCATGATGCATTGCATTTAAATTAATGGTATTAGAGATTTTTTTTTTACAGGTTTAGTAATGGGGGACACTACAAAGTGGTATCATAGCTTCTGGTTCAACACAAGACCCATATGGGCCAAGGACCAGCGTGAATTTCAAAAATTCTCTATTACATATTTGATCTATGAAGGATTTGGGGAAATTTGTGAAACTAGAGTGAAATAACCAAATTTATTAGAAAACTCACGTCGAGTTTGCATTAATAATGGTTGAAGATATGATTCATGCAATTGATATCCAAGTTGCAGAGTTAAAAATTGGATTGGGAGGTTGAATTCCATGTTTTCATGGAAACTCTGAAGTGACATAATAAATGAATCATATCGCTTGAATATTAAGAATCAACGATCTAGAATTCATCCTATATTTGGAGCTCATTGGAGTCGATGAAATTAGTGAACAAGTTTAGCTCACCAAAATAAATTGTCGGTCGTCGATGGAGCGATTAGGGTTCAGTGAAATTTGTTGACAAGTTTAGTTCACCAAAATAAATCTTCGATCATTGATGGAGAATTAAGGTTCAACAAAATTTGTGGCTAAGTTTAGCTTTCCAAGAGAAATCATTGATGGAGTTCTCAATTTTGACAAAATTCTTGAGAAAATTTGGTTCGCCAAAAAAAATCGCTGATCATCGATAAAGGGAAAAGAGGAGGATAACATGGTCAAGTCAGGGGACGATAGGTGGAAATCATCCATATTTCCTGCCACATTGGCCAAGTTTTCATGTGTGCATCCATATGTCATGCCCCGTTATCCAATTTACCATGTCAATATCCATGTGTGTTTCCACAAGAGCCAAGTTGCCACATTATCATCCACGTGTCATGCCACGTCATCCAAGGAAATGTCGATAATTGATGATCAAAGTTTGGTAAACTAAGTGAAGTCTTGCAAGTCATTCCATAAAAAAAAATCGTACATCATCCATGGAGTTTCAAATTTCAATGAGGTTTATCAATGTTTGGGAATGGATGATTCATATCGTATTTGATTTGGATATGGAGATTCATCTGCGGGCTTGGAAAAGTTTAGCGGATCGACAAACGAGATTAATTTCAATTTTGAGATTAATNNGTTTAGCGGATCGACAAACGAGATTAATTTCAATTTTGAGATTAATGGTTCAGATTCATTCTAGTTTTGGTTTCAGGTTTCAACGAAATCCCATGAAGAATTCCTTTTGTAACTCACCAGTGGAAGAAGATCGTCGATCGTCGATCATCTGGGTTCGGTCAAATTCGACAAGGGTATTCTTTTTGTAATGTAAAATAAATCATTGACTATCTATGTGAAAGATATAGGCTGATCATCGATGGAAGAAAATAAGGTTTATGACATGGCTGAGTTATAGGATGACAGGTGGAAATCAAAATCCACGTGCCATGCTATGTCTTCCCGATTGCCACATTAGCAAAAACATACATTTTACAAAAAACGTTTGGAGCCAAAATCTTGTTCTGGCCATAACATGAGCATTTCAAATTTAAATCGGATGACGTTTTAGGGTTGTTTCCACATTGACAAGAGATACAACAATGTCAATCATGGACACTAACTAATTATGCTTAATTGCTTTGAAAAATGTGAATTAATGTTTATTAAAGATCTGGGTCTTTCTTAGCAATCGAGGCCTAGATGAAGGTGAATTGTTTATAGGGAGTCCAAAAAGAAAGAATGAAGATACCCATTTGGGTTCCTAGCAAAATTCAAAAAGGGTTGGTGAGGAGATACTGAAATAGTGAAAAATTCACTATTCTCTAGTGAGTTTTAGAGATTTTTGAAAACTTTAGAGGAGAAAAAGGGACCCCAAATCACCAATCTAGAAAATTTTATGTAGTCGAAATTTTATCTATACATCAATCTATAAACTTTTTCTTGAGTTATTTTTTCCCAATTCTGCTCTGTTTAGGAGATAACCAATTTTGGATAAAAATTCCAAGTTTGGAGAAAGTGCAAAAGCGCAAAGTCGTTGATTCGATATTTATACAGAATTTGATTGGAGTATCGGATTCCAAATCTAAGAGTTGATATGTGTTCACAATAAAAAATTCTATCTTCTCCCCAAATCATTCCTAGCCAATTTTATTCTACAGGTGGCAAAAAATGGTTTCTTTGGAAAATTGTAATAGTGAAAACAAAGCACAAATGAGTAGAAAATGAAAACTTCAGAAGATTGTAACTTCTAGCTCAAAACTTGGAATGAGGCACGAGTATAGTCATTGAAAAAGATAATCCAAAGGAGAATCTATCTAAACAATCAAAATTAGATTCCAATTCATCCATATCTTTCAAAAATTCATCTAAAGCATGACCTGTAATCTAATTTATAAAATATTTTACATTATGCATAACTCTAACAACAATTGTTGCATGCACATTTCTTGTAGAATTAGAGGTACAACTCTAACAACAATTGTTGCATGCACATTTCTTGTAGAATTAGAGGTACAGGAAAGTAGATTTTGTTTCTATATGAGAACTACAAATATGTAGGATTATTAGGGGTCTTATAGCCATGAGGACGAGGTCATAGGTTTACATGTCAGCATGGGAAATGCAAAGACCAAGTCCAATGGACATAGAGGCACAGTTGAGCCAGTGGAGCTAGTTGAGACTATGAAAAGATTGCAAAAACAAGTGTAGGTATATAGGGAAGACAATGAAAGAATGAGAAGAGATCAAGAGGATATGCTACATCATTTGAATATGTTGCAGAATCAAGTCAATAAATATTTTGGCACAAAACAAGCACCTAGTGCAAGGTAAGTAGAAGCATCCAAATCTCATGATAGTAGGTATGATCATGGGGGATCCAGATAATCAAGGATGATTATTAGACATCATCATCACTCACTAGGACACTCGACCAAAATATCGCATGCACATTTTAGGTTGGAGAGTGTCCCAAGTGTGTCCCATGTCTGAAGACAGAGGAGGAGGTCTTAGGTAGATGATTTGCAAAGAGAGATTAGGAATATTAAGCCTCCTATTTTTTATGGCGACCATAAGAAAGATGAAGATGTAGAAGCCTAAGCCTCCTATTTTTTATGGCGACCATAAGAAAGATGAAGATGTAGAAGCATGGATATTGGAAATGAGGAAATCTATCCAATTACAAAAATATTCCTCAAATGTAGAAGCCAAAATTGCAACCTACCATCTTTAAGGAAAAACATCTATGTGGTGGGATCAACTCAAATAGGTTAAGAACATTGATGAGAAGAGGATCCCATGGAGGGGGTTTAAAAATTGTTTTTAGAAGAAAAACTTTTCATATCAATAGTATGACGAGAAGTTGCAAGATTTCTTTGAACTCGAGCTTGGAAGCATGACAAATGGATGAGTATGAGATAATATTCCTTGAATTGTTGAGGTGTGTGAGCTTCATAAAGGATGAGAAAATAAAAATCCAAATTTTTTTGAGTGGGATACTTTCTTTTTACAATGATAAATTCATTTTTATGAGCCTAGAACTTTGGACGAATCCATTCAGAAGGCTAAATATATGTATGAGCATAGAAATGGAAGAAAATTTTTCCAAAAGGCTTGGAATGACAAAAAGAGGGGCAAGATGGATCAAAGGAAGAAAGGATTCAAGCCAGTGTATAAGAGACAAATGGATGAGTATGAGATAATATTCCTTGAATTGTTGAGGTGTGTGAGCTTCATAAAGGATGAGAAAATAAAAATCCAAATTTTTTTGAGTGGGATACTTTCTTTTTACAATGATAAATTCATTTTTATGAGCCTAGAACTTTGGACGAATCCATTCAGAAGGCTAAATATATGTATGAGCATAGAAATGGAAGAAAAAATTTCCAAAAGGCTTGGAATGACAAAAAGAGGGGCAAGATGGATCAAAGGAAGAAAGGATTCAAGCCACGTTTCTTCAAAACTAATTCAAAGTCATACAGGCAAAGGCAATAAGCACAAAATGATCTCAATATAACAAATTCCTCGAGAAAAAGGCCGAGACAATAGTCCATAAAGTGTTGGGGATGCGAGGGGAGCCACATGTATAAAGATTGTCCCCATAAAGGAGATAGGATGAGGAATTTTCATAGCATCCAGGAAGCTAATACATTGGAATACATGGACAGGAGTGTGACAAGGATTTATGCGGCCTTGGACATGTTGATGCAGGAAAAAATCCCTTCAATAAATAGGGGTACTCTCTGGTATGAGGTACCAATTAGACTTCACACCATTTGGTTTAGGAGATCCATCTGGATTTTTTCCTAGTTGTAATTATCAGTATGAGAGTGAGTTGTTACAAGGAAAATCACTCTATGGCATGGGGTAAACCACAAAAGACAGAAATGACTGCAAAAATAAACTCTAATCTCAATTATGATATATAAACAAATATGCTAACAAGACAAGATAAAGAGCCTACCTTGTCCATACGTTTTATGAATTCCATAGTTGAGCACTTGACTCAAAGCAATACACCTGCAACTTGGCACTTGACTCAAAGCAATACACCTACAACTTGTCCTCAACAACCAAGATACGCAAACATATGGTGATAATATATAAAGTTAGCACATATAATAGCATGATCCATCAATATTCATAACAAATATTCCCATGGAATAACAATTCATATATTTTCAAGACATTAATTGGATGATAAAAGAGTATTTCTATTAAAATGTAATAAAAAAAAGTGTATGAAGGACAAACTTCCATGTCGGCACATTCAAAACTGAGAAACTAAGTCCCTTCTAGCTGGGCCTCCACCAATTCAATCCTCCACCAAAGGAAAGATCATATAAGAGAGACAATGAGGTTCTCCATCAAATAGGGAAGA
>CBVK0102272874.1:0-10902 GCA_900067695.1 Picea abies | reverse complement strand
CCATAGTATATTGGTTACTTATGTTTGAGTAGCATTCATATTGTATGGTTAAGGAGCATAAGTATGCTGTTGGAGAGTATGGATGTGTTGAGATTGGTTATGGTACAGATTGGACAATGATAGACATAAGTGAATGCGACTGAAGGCTGCAGAGGATTTGAGTTTTTCATGGAGAGAAAAACCTAATTACTCAGAAGGCATACACAGGTTGTAGTACAGACTGACCATGTACATACATGAGATGTACTACTGGTAGGGCGCGTACATACGTGTGATGCACTACTGACAGGTCGCGTACCTGTTGACAGATTGGTATCTATTGAGGATTGATTCCTCTTCTCAGTTGGTGCTGAGTTGTGTAAGCTGAGTCTTGCATTGTAGAGCTGGTGCTCTTGTGGAGTTGCAACTCTATTCAGTTGTTGCTAATAACCCAAGGATTGTAGTCTGTAATAAAAAGAAAATTGTACATACATCTTGTGTTCTTTGTGTTCCTTGTGGTGATGACTTATTGATGATATTTGTTGTTGGTATATGTTGTTGATGTATGTTCACATTTAACTAGTTATAAATGACAACAATACGTGATGAGTAATTGATGATTGCTAACCAAGGAGTTTTGTGAAGGGAAAGTTTTAAAAAGAGGCCTACACTTATTCACTCCCCTCTCAGTGTGGTCGGTGTGTCCAACAGATATAACATTTATATTGTGAACATTTATGAACCAAAATTTATATTGTTGCAAGATATAACATGTTATGAACCACAATACAACATTTTGTTTACGATATTTACACAAGATTTAAAGGTTTTGAGCCGTTGTAGATTTTGAGCATTGTTGTTTTAGATGATGCAACTGGAGCTCGTAAAGATGTTACCGCCTCACATATTATTCAAAAATATTTTTAAATGTATTAAGTTCTTTGTCTTATGATAGTCCATCTAAAATTGAAACAAGTATCTGTCAGTAGTACATTTACCTTCAGGCTTTCTTACTTTGCGCGCAAGTATAATTTAGTCTTGTTCAACATACAATCACAGTTACAATAAATTAAAATATTAGAATGCACGCCCAATATATATTAAATAATTTTTTTATGGGAATGAAGGTTTTAAGGAATCGAACAATATAAAAAAAACAAAGGGGCGTACTTTCCTAGGTATTGGGGTTAGGGAAAGATTAGGGTTAGGGTTAGGGAGAGGAAGAGCTTAATAGATAGAGCCATTTGTGAACGTTTATGAGGGGAAAAGAAAATTATGGAGACTCCCGCTCCTTTTCCATCAACATACGAGTCTGAGGCCTTACCACTTGAAGAAGTTTGAGGCTCTTTAGCCTGCTACAGGTCTGAAAATTTGGGATTGTTTTATGGTCACAAACATACCCGTTCTTTCACATATTTATGGCTACCTTCAAGACTGATTTGAAGCTTATTTAATGATGCTTTTAGTGGTTAATTAAAGGATAGTTTGTGGTACACTATTATCTCCTTAAACATGCATTAAAACAATAAATACACCTCTCCGATTTTTAACACTTAATGCTGATAATAAACATACACACCACAAAATTTTTGCTCATGAATTTTTGGCCAACATGACCCTGGAAAAACTCCCATGGGGAAAACCAGTTGAAGAGAAAATATATTATGGATCTCTTATAGAAAATTACAAAAAATAAATGATCATAAGGAACCTGATTTACAATAGCCAAAAGATCTCAATCTTGGCAACAAATTTCTCCTTGAAGTGCGTGCCCTCCTTGGGATTTGTGCCCTTCTTCTTTGCTTCCCTTTTCCTTGAAGATTTGTACATGTTGTAGAACTTGTGTGCCCTCTCTCAACAAGTGTACCATTCCTCTTAGCTTGTGCGCCCTCACTCAAGTGAGCCCCTTCTTATTTTCTTAGTGCGCCCTTCCTTCTCCTCAAGGAAATGCGCCCTATCTCCAATGGTGCACCCTTCTTCCTCCTTGAACAAGTGCATCCCTCTTTCTCCTTCTCCAAATTCCTTTCTCCTCTTCTTCTCCTTCACTCTAACTCTCAAGTGAATAATGAATGCCTCCTCCTCCTTTAGTTTTCTCTTTAGCCTCCTCATTAGAATAAGCTAGAAATCAATGGCTAGGATTAGATATTATCCATCCAAGATCAAGGGTGGAGATTATATCTCCCCCTTAAATTAATTTCCCTAAGTCACTTTATGATTAACATCCAATAAAGTCACTTTGACTTTATAACATAAAGTAAAGTGAGTGAGGGTCACTTTTCCCCGTTTAGTGTTAGGCACTCAATAACACTAGGGGACCACTTTCCAAGGTACCAAAACTCAACACTCCCTCTTATCGAGGAAAGTGTTCTTCACCACTCCCATCTCGTACCTGAAGTATACATGCTTTCCCCTTCATGAAGACTTCATGATAATGCTTGAAATTTGTTCATCAGTAGATATGTACTCAAGCTGAACTGCTTCTCTTTGAACCCAATCACGGATGAAGTGGTATCTGATATCTATGTGCTTGGAACTGTCATGAAAGAATAGATTCTTAGAGAGTCTGATACAACTCTGATTATCACAATGAATCACTCTAGGCCTCAACTCATGCCCAAATAGACCAACCAACAACTTACGAAGCCAAATAGCCTTGCAATTGGCTTGACTAGCTGCCATATACTCCGCCTCAATAGAACTCAGTGCCACTGACTTCTGTTTCCGATTGAACCAGGAAACAACTTTTGATCCCAACCCGAAACAACACCCTAAAGTGCTCTATCTGTCAACTACACATCTTGCCCAATCTGAGTCTATATAGCTAATCAATTTGACCCCATCACCTATGACGTAGTCCAAATCATAATCCACTAATCCTACTCTTAAAACATATTTTTCTCCTATCCAGTGCACACTCCTAGGCTCCACCATATACTGACTAAGAGTGTTCACAAAAAAACAAATATCTGGTCTAGCATTGACCAGATACATCAACGAACCAATCAATTGATGATATCTGTTGGCATCCACCAATACAAACTCAAAATAACTAAGCTTCTTCTAGTTGGTGACCATAGGTGTCAACATGTGTCTGCAATCCTCCATCTGAAATTTGCTCAGAATATCCGTTGCATACTTCCTCTGTTCTGGAAATACATGCCCATCCTCCTGCCAAACCTCCATTCCCAAGAAATAATTCATCAATATTATGTATTTCATATCAAAATCTGAAGCAAGACCCCTCTTGCAATCAACTATGAGCTCCTCCCCTCCACTGATAAACAAGTCATCAACATATAGGATAAGAATGAGAGTATCCTCTCCACAAACAATGTAGTAGAGATTCGAATCCACCTCACTCTTCTCAAAGCCTATCTATAGAAAGTAAGAATCAATCCTGGAATACCATGCTCGTGGAGCTTGGTTCAGACTGCTCAAACCCCTAAGGCTTCTCAATGTATACCTCCTCCTATATAAGACCATTCAAAAATGTTGCCTTCACATCCATATGATGGATCTTCCAAGCCATCTCTACTGTAATGGCCATAATACTCCCAATGGAAGTATATCTTGCAACTGGTGTGAATATCTCATCATAGTCAATCCCCTCAACCTAAGAGAATCCTCTCGCCACAAATAAAGACTTTTGTTTCTCAATTCTTCCATCCGCAACATACTTAATCTTGTACAACCACCTAGAAGTCACCACTGAATTCCCCTCTAGCCTAGGTGCCACATCCCACACATGATTCTGCATGATGGAATCATACTCCTCATGCATGGCTTCTCTTCAGTCCTGTTGGTCTGCTGCCTGCTCAAAAGTAGTGGGTTCAAAATCTGTGATGCTAGTCACCATGTCCAAGTACTAACCAAACCTATCTGGTGCTCTGCTCTCTCTCATCATCCTCTAGGGCTCACCAACTAGCTCCTTGGATTCCTTCAAGGTCTCCTGAAACCATCTCGGTTTCCTCTTCCTTGAAGTAACCTCCTGTGGAGAAGTACCCTCCTGCCCCTTAGTCTCATCCATATATCTCACCATAGATGTCTAAGATCCTAAAGCACATGCACTTGTGATCTGTGTACCAACCACCTGTGATCTTGTAGCTGTACTAGGTGGACTAGTCACCCCTGAACTTGGTGTAATAGACACTTGAGGCTGTCTCTGTTGTGATGTATAATCCTGCATCCCTGTGACCTCCTCAACTCTATCTCTCAACTCACAAGATCTCTTAAATTGTCTTTCCTTCTCGAATCTAACATCTCTCCTTACAATAACTCTCCTCAGTGTTGGTATGTAGATTCGATGGGCCTTTGAGACCCCACCGTATCCAACTAGGATTCCCTTCTCTGTTGTGGGATCCAACTTTGTCCTCTTCTTAGAAGGGACATGCGAGAAAGTCATACACCCAAATATGCGAAGGTGTCCAACATCTGGCCTCCTCCTGGTGAATGCCTCCCTAGGAGTCTTGCTCCCGAGAGCTCTGTGTGGACTCATGTTCTGTAGATACACTGCAGTACTGCAAGCCTCAACCCATAAGAAAAAAGGTAACCCTTGATCATGCAACATAGATCTCGCTGTAACAACAATAGACCTGTTCTTCCTCTCAAAAACCCCATTCTGTTAGGGGTTGTAAGGAATGGTCAACTATATCCTAATACCCTCCTAGGTGTAGAAGTATTTTAACTCAGTGAAGGTATACTCACCCCCATTGTCTGACCTCAAGATATTGATCTTCTTCCTTGTCTAGTTCTCCACAAGAGCCTTAAACTCTTGGAACCTCTTGAAGACATCACTCTTGGTCGTCAAGAAATAGATCCAGGTCCTCCTGGAGTGGTCATCAATGAATGTCACATAGTACTCACATCCACCCAAGGAAAATGATGACATGGGCCCGCACACATCGGAGTGTACCAAATCAAGTATCCCGACTGATCTATTATCACTTCTCAGAAAGACGGTCTTGGTGTACTTCCCAAGAGCACACCCCCTGCATACCTCCTGATGCTTAGTGTCAGATTGTGGCAATCCTGTCACAATCTCCCTCAACACCCTCATAGCTCCATGATGCAAGTGAGCCATGATCCTATTCCAAATATCACACAACTGGTTGTTGTTGTTGCTACTAGACAATGCATGTAATGGCTCAAAACCAAGTATGTACAGTTTCCCATCACGAGTCTCAATCACTCTGGCTGATATGATATTGGACCCCTTAGTGAAAATGAGGACCCTGTCACCTCGGAATGACATCTCAAATCCCCTATCCTGAATGGTGGAAATTGATATTAGGTTCTTCTTCAGCCTAGGGACATACAAGACATCCCTAAACACCATGGGTGGACTCAACACCCTTTGAAAGGAAATTGTGCCATGCCTAGTCGCCCTGAATACGGTGTTATTCCCAAGCACTATCTCTAATCTGATCCTGGACTCTGTAAGATCAGTAAAGTGCTCTCTAACATCAAACATATGACTAGAAGCTCCATTGTCTATGTACCATACACTAGATGGCATCTCAACTATAGACAGACTAACAAGCAAGGACATCTCCCTCTCAAACTGAGAGGTGAACTCATCCTCCTTAGCTGGTGTTTTTGTACCACACTGCTTCTTCTTCTTCATGTTGAGACACTATCCATCATAGTGCGCCATCTGGTTACAAGCAAAGCATTTAACTTTTCTCATATCCATCTGTTGCTGCTTGGCCCCACCCTTGAGACCCTTCTTGTTCTTCCTGTTTCCCTTTTCCAAAAGAGAAAAATCCCCCTCATCATCCCCACCGTGCTGTTGATTAGAAGATCCTGAGCCAAACCTGAGTTCCTCCTATACAAAGTCATCCCATAGCCTCTCCAAACTGGGCATATGATCTTTGGATACAATGCCTTGTACAAAGCTCTCCCATGGTTTAGAGAATCCATTTAAGGCTGTCCTCACCAACTTAGATGGATCCACTACCTCCCCCATAACTGCCAAATCATCATGAATATAAGAAAATCTCATGAGGTATGAGGTGACTAAATCAATCTTCATCATCTTAGTGCCCCTCAACTTCTCCTACAACACCATCTTTCAGTTTTGGTTAGGGCTTTGGTAAAGACTACATAAGGATTGCCACATCTGAAATGCAAAGTCCTTACCAAAAACATGAGGAATAATGTGGTCTTTCATTGCATCTAGGATATTCCTCCTGGCCTTGATGTTTCTCTTCATGAACTCAGCCAAGAGCACTGCACCAGCAGGATGTACCACAAGATTTTCAACAATGTCCCATAGCTCACCCTCCTCCAAAATCAAAACTATCCTAACCTTCCATGGATACCGATTTCCAGCCCCCACTAGCCTATCCTCCATCCTCAACCCTCCACCCGACATGGCTGCCAACTAATAAAATGACGACCAAAGAAATCTGTTGCCCACACACCAATCTCAAGTGTGAATTTGAAACTTCCAAGGTGAGACAAAAATATGCCCAACTGTTTGCAATTTACCAGCCCTCTTTTGTGCCCTTAGGCTCTGATACCATGAAGAATTTTGAGGCTCTTTAGGTTGCTACATGTCTGAAAATTTGGGACTATTTTATGGTCACAAATAGGCTTGTTCTTTCATATATTTATGGCTTCCTTCAATACTGATTTTAATATCATTTAATGTTGTTATTTAGGGGTTAATTAAAGGATGGTTTGTTGTATACTTTTAGCTCCTTAAACATGCATTAAAACAATAAATACAACTCTTTGATTTTTAACACTTAACACTGATAATAAACATGCACACCACATAATTTTTTCTCATGAATTTCTGGTCAACATGACTCTGGAAAAACCCCCATGGGGAAAACCAATTAAGAAGAAATAGATTATGGAGTTCTTAGATAAAATTACAACAAAGAAATGAACATAAGGAACCTGATTTACAAAATCCAAAAGATCTCAAGCTTGGCAACAAATTTCTCCTTGAAGTGTGCACCCTCCTTGGGATTAGCACCCTTTTTCTTTTTTCCCCTCTTCCTTAAAGATTTGTGCCTGCTATAGAACTTGTGCACCCTCTCTCAACAAGTGTGCCCTTCCTCTTATCTTGTGCGCCCTCACTCAAGTGCACCCCTTCTTCTTTGCTTAGTGTTCCCTTATTTCTCATTGAACAAGTGCACCCCTCTTTCTCCTTCTCCAAATTCCTTTCTCCTCTTCTTCTCCTTCACTCTAACTCTCAAGTGAATAATGAATGCCTCCTCCTCCTTCACTTTTCTGTTTAGTGTCTTCATTACGCTAACCTAGGAATCAATGGCTAGGATTAGATCTTATCCATCCAAGATCAAGAGTGGAGATTATATCTCCCCCTTAACTTAAGTTCCCTAATAAAGTGACTTTATGATTAAAAGCTCATAAAGTCACTTTGAATTTATAACATAAAGTAAAGTGAGTGAGGGTCACTTTTCCCCCTTTAGGGTTAGGCACTCAATAACACTAGGGGACCACTTTCCAAGGTAACAAAACTCAACACCACTCTGGTTAATTGAAACATCGATCCGTGCACGCTTCACATCCACCCACTCCAACAATATTCATAGCCTTAATTTAAACAACAACATTAATTGAAACATAGACGCTCATCAACTTCACATCCACATGGAACCCTATAACAATTAAAAAAAAACCACAATATAAAAGCATAAATGGAATCAGATAGAGTAAGTAAAAAAAAACATTGTACAACCTATAACATCACATCCATGCCGACCCACGCATTGGTAAAGAAATCAGAAGCCGAAGCGGACGACAGTAAAAGAAATAAGTAAAAAAACTTTAAAGTCTGCCACGCACGGTAAAATACCTCAAAAGAAGTGAATAAAGTAAACATTAATGTCATCATTATGTTAATCAACCTTTTTAATGATGAATAAACATGTTTTGTCATGCAAGGAAGTTAATGTTTGAAATCATGACCTTTCATCTATTGTGATGACGAAGAATATTCTGAGCATATGAAATCTTGTCCATTAAAAACCCATTAATTCTGGAAATTTCCAATAGGTATATTCCTATCGACGTAAAAATAGGGTTTAGTAGTGATCCAAAAATGATCTTTAAAGACTTGGTTAAGTTTTAAGCATGTGTCCAATTACCAATTAGGAATTAAGGTAATAATAAGAATTCAATGAGATATTATAGAATCCATCATAAAGAAATGCAGATCATAATATAAGCACAAAGAACAAAAAACCATAACAAAAAAGTTGTTAATGGAGTTTGACAAGATTGCCCACGTCTCCGGGCCTTTGTCTCAGTGGGTGAGGCTTTCTTATTTCTCTTCAATGCTTCAAAAGTACATCATAAAAGTGTCAAAATGATTACAAACTAGTCTGGTTGTTTTCTGCTTGACCTCAAGAATCCAATACAACCGACGACACTGAAAAAGGTTGAGCGTAGCTCCTGGAATTGGCCTGCAAAGTTTGCTTCCTCAATGGCTTCCTTGCATAAAAATGGATTCAAGCTTCATAATCTCATCATCATTCTGCAAATTCCAAAACTCCCTAATGCTGCTAAGAACCTCTAGTTTATATAGATTTTGAGTTGGTATCCTCCTCCCAACTTGCTCCCAAGATCTGGCCTCAAATCGGGCTCCAGATCCCCCAAAAGTGGGCAAAATCCTCCCAAAATCAAGCTGAAAATCTCAAAAAAATATATAATATGGTTAAAAAACCCATATTTGGAAAAAATGTTGGGTGAAACCCCCTTTACCTAGGCTCTTGGTCATATGGGCATTGCCATATGGCCTCGGGCTGGGCACGCCCTGGTCTTTATCCCCTTGGTCTTCAGTGTGCTGGTTATATGCAAGGCCATGTGACATGTGGCTAAGCCTCTCACAACCCCAAACTTCGATACTAGCTCCTATTCCTTAGCCCCCTGGTCATGGGCTAGCCCCCCCGCCGACCGGGGCCTATCCCTAAAACTCGCCAAACTGCAGCTTAACATTATATTCGGTTGGTTGTTTAAACAAGCACCAACCACGCCCATGTGGCTAGCACATGGAGCTTAGTCTGTTGCTCATGCTGGAGGTCGGGGGCTCGAGCCCGACGAAGGCGTAACAATTTTTTTTCCAAGCCAACATTGGAAAAATCCATGGTGCCACATGGCGCCCTCTTATTGGGCCACCTGTCACCTTGTGATTAGATCGTACGATCCAATCACCAACACAATTAACAATCCAGTCATCTGCCGTGTCACCTGTCGTACAACCACGTGTCATGCCACATCAGCTTCCATACAACCCAGTCACCTTGCCACATCAACATCCATACAACCACATATTGTTCATACTACCATGTGTCAGCCTGTCATTGGGCCACACCACATACAAACTGCCATGTGTCAATTTCATACTGGTCCAATTCAACTTGAAAACGCCAAAATTGAGTGACATGTGTCACCTCCTTGTGATGCCACATGTCCCTGCTAACGTCATGCTGACATCACCTATCGTACTGCTGACGTCAACAGTACAAATTGTTGACTTTGACCAGTTTGACTTTTTTCCTATTTGGGAAATCGATCAGAACGTGATATCTTTCACATATGGTGTCCATTTGTGAAAAAAAATATATGGCTGGAATCAATGCGACGAGATGAACACAATGGAACTGGTTTCGTATGATTCTGAGAACTTTGATTTTTAGGCCTTCTTGGATCCATTTTGGATCATGCCTCCCCACTAAGACCTTTTGGTCCTCCAAAAGGGTATTAACCAGTCATCAAGTGCGAGATAGGCCACCCCACTTGTCCTTTGTCTTTAAAATTTGTCCTGTGCACCTGTCTCATCATAATCAATTGCAAAACAACCATGATAATTGACAACATATTGTTAGCCACTTGTACTCTTCCACATCTTACTAAAGCCACTACCATCCATGTTGAAAACATTAACAACGATAACATCAAAAATATGACTGCAAATGAGCTAATATGTTTGAAATTCTTGCACGACATTAGCTTATCTTGAAGAAACGCATGATTGAACTTCCATTCTAAACCATCTCATGTTCACGCTTAAGATCAATTGATTTATTTGGCACATTATAGGTTTGTTGTCTGCATAATCTACCTTCCTTAATTGTTCCATTGTTTGAAGAGATTGATTTGCTTTTAAGTGATGAACATGTACAACATATTCATTGCCTTCTTTAGTTAAGTGATATTGATTCTGTTCCCTGTAGAAGATTTCTTTGCGATCATACAAAAAAGGGTTTCCTAAGACCATTCCACATTCATTGAGTGGCACCACATCACACGTTACCTTATCCACAAAATTTGATGAAATTGTAAACTTTAGAGTGCATTGATTTGTTATGTGCAATTTATGATTGTTTCTTATCCATTGAAGTGAGTAAGGTTTATGATGTAGCTTAGTTGTCAATCCCAATTGTTTAACCACTTCCTATGAAATCAAGTTAGATTGAGATCCACTATCTATCAATGTATCGATCTTAGTATGTTTCATTATCACCCTTATGTGAAACAACTTACTTCTAGAATTATATCCATCACCAATTTTACCTATCAAACCAACTGCTGTGATTTTAGTCTCATCACCTGAATCATATCCCAAGTCTGTTGGCCATGTTGTTGTTGCAACTGTTTTCCATCCTTTCCTTTATTTGAACCATTTCAGTCTCTTCTCTAGATGAAATTGCTAGCAATGGTCATCATCATGCCCTTCTTTCTTGTAATGCTTTCAAGAGAGCTTCTCTTCCTTTCTTGTCACTGAATTTTCTTTCTTTCCATTCCTCTTTGTTTTTCCCTCTTTCCTTGAAGACGATTCTCATGATACACCAAATCTCATTTTCCCTGCTTCAATGTATGTTGCTTGAACATAAACCTCATCAATATTAGTAGGTCCAAACATAAATACAATGTTACGAATATGTGCAG
>CBVK0102272849.1:0-10421 GCA_900067695.1 Picea abies | reverse complement strand
ACAACTGTAGAGAAAAGAGTTAGAGAAAGAAAAACAAAACTATAATTAAGGATTAAACTAATAGATGCAATAAAAACTAAAATCATAAGCATAGGAACATAGAGATAAAAAGAACAAAAAGACCCATGTCTCCAATGTTTGAGGCTGATCTATTGATGAAAACAAAGCACCAAGAAGAAAGGGGACTATGAGTCCCTTCTTCCTCCAAGGGAAGGCTCTTGGAACCTCACTAGTTGGCTCTTCTTACAACAAAGAAAATGGAAAATGGTGATGAAAGAACTCTTTACAAATCCACTCAATGGAGAGGTGGATTGTCCAATGTAATGGTGCCAATATGCTTGTGTCAAGGATGGAGTCCTCAAACCAATATAGGAAGCATAACATTACTTTGAATTCCTTGAGAAAATGAGGTGCATTCATGACTTTTTATAGCATTGCATTGGGTTATTGTGTAACTGCTTTGTAGTGTGAAAAGAGGCCATTTAGGGAATTATTAGGTCTTTGACCATCCCACCAGTCGGATTCAACCCAAATTTGAGGGTCAAATCGGCTTGGGAGATGAACCATAAGTGGTTGGGAGGCCGACCACTTTCATAAATGCGTCGTTTAGCAGGTGCACATCTTTTTGCGCTAACAGTCGCGCATCGTGCGCATATGCACGATTTCTACGTTCCTGTTCCATGCATGTGTGCACACGCCCAATGTCTACAAAGAACTCTTCAATTTTTCACTACTTTGTATAGTTTTTTGACCTTTTTGAATGTTGTGGTATTAATTCAGGTTCATGAATGACTTCATTACTGGTTGATGATGCTGAGTTCTTGTAACCATGTGCAGACAAAATTTCAGTGATAACAGTGAAGACAAGAGCAATTTTGTGAAAGGAGAATTCGTGAAATAATCAAGACCGTCCATCAGAAAGGACATGTAGTAAGAAAGAAACATTTCGCTGACTCGTGACTCAGAGGAGTCAAAGGGCATAGTTGTTAGAACTTCTGAATCATGAAATCATGATTCAATCACATCCATCAGATCACAGGGGTTGTGGGCCATCGATCTGGAGCATTGATGTTTCAACATTTTGGGAGTTAGAGGTTCGAAGGAGAGAACCATCCCAAAGTCTCGAGTCATGAAGTCCCGACTTTGCGAAGGAGGAACGTGGACCGTTGGATCGTGGGACTGCGAGGACCATTGATAACATGGGATAATTTTGACATTGGGAAATCGGGAGAAGTCACATCAGGGATTCCTGATATGAAAAATCTTGACATTCTCAAAGGTAGGCCCCCGGGTTTGGATGAGGGTCACATGAGGTGGAGATAAGGGAGGAGCTAAGGACCACTAGCCCTTGTCAGGGTTTCAGGATTGGAGGAGGAAGGGTGTTTTGCAATGGAATCCTCGAAATCATGAAACACGACGTGCCCTTTGTGGGATAAGTCAATGGTAATAGGTAGTGGTCATGCAGGGAAGGATTTCACACTCAGTGCTTGTTTTCATGGGGCAGAGTTCCAAAGGACCTGTGGATTTGTTGAAGATTCCAGCAGGGAACTACTGATCTATTTTGGCTCGGGGAGTTTGAAGATCGATCCTTGGACCGAGAGGTCAGCAGACCCTGCCAAGGTAGAGGTAGGGGTTCTAGGTCATGTTGTATCATATATTCACAGAATTGAATTTTGTAGGAAATAGAGGTAATAAGAAGGTCAAGCATTGCTTATAGACAACAACTTCCAGGTAAGCAACATCAGAAATTTGAACAACTAGGTGAGATGTGGGAGAATATGGAGATGCTTTCAGATGTAGAGTAATCCATAGGCTTTCCAGGAGGGCAGGTAGAAGGTGGAAATGGCTACTGAAGGACATGGAAGTGGTCGAAGAGAAGGACGCAAGAAGAAGAACAATCTAGATATGGATCTGGATTTCAATGAGGTAAGATAAAGGATGGATAACCTCACATTTAAAATGCATCAGGATGCTAAAGTGCATTGGGTATATGAGTGGCCCATGAATAAGAAGGTAAAGTGGTTGGTAAATAAATTTGTGGCCAAAATATAGCAACAATTATTAAGAAGATGGATGAGGCATACTGAAAACCTCAGTGACATAGAGGAGGAACTGATTCACTTCTATGAACCAGAAACTGGGAGAAATCTCAGCGATGAGGAGGAAGGGAGATCAGATGAAGATATCATAAACTTCCAGGTGGGAAGAAATGGAATTTCAATTTTCCAAGTGGGAAATGGAAAGAGATCGGTGGAAGGTCTCGTATACTGCTAGGGGATAAGTGTCGAAAGTTCTGATTTCCAAGTGGAAAACGAGATGGGATTGGTTGATCTCATAGACTACCAGGTGGGCAATAATAAATTCCCAAATTTCCAGGTGGGTAGGGAGAAGGAGATGAGACTGTCTGAAAGTATCGAGAGCTCAGAAGTGAGTCCATGTCAACGATAAGTGTTGATAGGAGAAGATTCATGTGGGTTTGCAGACCATGTGAATGAAGATGATGACAAGTTAAAAACTTTCACCATCTAGGAGGAGGACCAGAAGAGCATTCTGATTATTGGAGGGATCAAGGTATTCCTACCAAACAACCAGAAAGAGGCCAGTGCACATGATGAAAATGCAGCAGCAAGAGAAAGACAGCCAACGATGACTATCATGATGAAGGAGAAGATATTAGAAGTTGCCCAAGGAGAAGAAGGGGAGCACATAGTTGAGATGCTCACTCAATGGGAGATAGAATTGAGGATGTTGGAGGATTGGTTGGACAATCCAGAACTAGCATATGACTTCTAGAAGACAGTCATGCAAAATTCAGGAGAGGAGCATTCGACAGAATTTCTCAAAAGTTTCAGCCAGGAAGATGAACTGGAAATGACTGCAGCACTAAAGCCTGCAGCAGAAAAGAAAGAAGACATCATAGACGTTGAGCTGCATGAGGAATAAGAAGCCTTGGAAAGAGGTAGGTACATCCAAAAGGTCAAGTTGGAGGAATATGGAGGAACATACCAACCAGAGGAATGTTTGGAGGAAGATGCAGACATGCCAGCACAAGAAGGGTTGAAAGAATCTAATATGTCAAAGAAGGAAGCCGAGCAACAGCTTGATGATGGGACTGTAGAACTGAAATATGTAGCAGATTGGAAAATCAATGCGACAACAAGAAGTAAAGACATCATGGGGGATCAATATGATCTTCCCACTGAGGAGAAGGAAGAGTTGCAACAGAGAAGACTGCATAAGAAGAGCCATCCACTGGAGCATATGGAGAGAGTAATAGAAGATATCAGGAATATGATGTTGAAGTCAGTAAAATAAATCAACAAAGGGGATCTGAACAAAGGATATCATTCCATAGTAGTAGGGACGAATAATAATAAAAGGAAGCAATAATAACATATTTGGAGAGGAGCAAGAGGACAACTCCATAAGAGAGTTTGGGATCCCAGAGGATTTCAATACTGGAGAAGAGGAGCTCATGAACAGGATCTCATGTTTTTCCTAGATGAGGAGTATGATGAAGGAGCATCGCTCCACGTCAGTAGTTGTGCCAACGCACCCACACAAACACACTCAATAGAGAAAGGGAGAGGCATTGAACCTCTCACTTTTAAATTTGCAATAATCCTATATGGATTTTCATGCTGTAAGATTGTAAATGCCGAGCTATACCTTTGTACAAGTAGTGGTTGGATTTCATTTAAAGGGTTGCTTGTAGAAGGCCTAGATTGCAATTAGGTATGGGTAAATATTTATGAAACTTCAATGTAATAGATGAGGTTAGGTGAGAGAGGACGAGCTCGCATAGCCCCTCTTTTGTAAAGAGATATTGTATGAAATTTCAGATAGGAAGAAAAATAGGAAAAAGAAGGAGAGAGATATATAGGGTAGATATGCCTTAGGAGGTAGAAGTTCTGAGAGAGAGAGAGAGCTTGAAGGAACTGGAACTTTGTTACATCTAGTTTTGTAAACATATGTATAGACACACAGAGAAAATAGAAAAGTAGTTTTTCTTTCATATCATGTGTTTATGTGTTTCATGAATGAATGTTGTAGATGTATGTTAAGTTTCATTTACAGTGGGAAGATATATTTCATTTATATTCATTGAGTTCATAATATCGCTCTAGATTCTTTAGGATGTGGAAGGAGTGCACAACAGAACACTTGAGGTTCTATAGCCAGTGCAAGGAGTGCACATCTGAACTCTGGATTTAGAAAAGAACATGCCAAGAGGTCACACTAGAGTGATCACAAACTCAAGGGAGAAGCCCCAGGGTTACTAAACACCTTTGAGGAAATACTATGCAGGGGAAGGAACAAAGAGACATTATCGCTAAGGATTCTGTGAAGCTCTGCTAGGTGGGCATTGAGTGAGTGCATGGAGTGCACAAGAAGAAATCTATTTCAAGTTCAGAGAGAAGACAAAACTACTGAAGGTTCTATATAGCTCTTCCAGGAGGGAATCAAACGAGTGCAATGAGTGCACCAAGGAACTCTATTTCGAGTTTTTTGACAAGAAAAGTGTCTAAGGAAAGACACTTAGAGAGTTGTTGAACACTCTGTAGGCTCAACAAGGTGTGCTTGAGAAAGAAGTTGCCAGGAGAGAACTTACATCTTGTCAAGGAGAGAAAAGGGACAAAGTTACTGAATACTCTGGAGGAAGATGTGTGAAAGGATTTCACCAGGACAACACTCGGATGAAGTGTTGAGAAACAAACAACAAAAGGCTAGTCGAAGTGCAAGGAGAATGCACAGAGAGAACTTGTTTCAATTTCCAAGATTAGGAGTTCGAGCATAGCAGTGTGCCAAGAGGAGCACCAGAAGTATTTTGAAGAAGGTGCAGAAGGGCCGAGTCCCTTAGAGACTGATCCAACTAATAGCTTAGAAGAGATAGCACAAGGAGTGTGTGAGGGTGTACTTATTCCAAGTACCAAAGATCAGGAGGAGTAGCATGGAACTGCATGCAGAGCAGAGGATAAATTCGAAGACCAAGACCTTCGAACGACTCAATAATATTCTAAGTCAGAAGACCAAAGTTCAAGAGAGTTAGTGACAAAGGATTTGGCTGGGACTCGTTAAGGAGCTGAACGAATGGTAGAGATCTTTCTAAGAGGAAGCGTTGATAGCCACAATCCGTTGGATCAAGTGAATTTGTAAGGAGGATAATGGTGAGAGCCATTCCACTCTCAAATTTCAAGAGGAATAAGAGTCATTGATCCAGGAGAGATCTGAACTGTTGGTACATTTCACGGGATTGGATACCGGGAGTTGTGAGGACAAAAGTCCTTATTTTCCAAATTCGTGACATGCGAAATTGCGATTCGATCTCAACTGTATATCATGGGAGGATCTAGACTGCATGATCAGAATATAGACAGGCGAGAACATGCATGGGAGAGGAGATTAGATCTAGACCATTGGATCTGAGCACATGGACCAACTATCGTTGGATCTGGAGAAAGGTGAATGAGAGAAGTTCTGAAACGATCAGAACCATCCATTATTAGGAGGACAAGTGGCAGTAGATCAGGGGTGTTCATGGGACCGAACACCAGGAGATTTGCGAGGAGAAAAGGAGCAAACTCATGAAGGGAGGAATCACAAAATCATTCTGGATCGTTGGATGTGGAAGGACACGTGGTGGCGATCCAAACAGACACCGGAGGATTGGGCACTGGGAGATAAAAGGTGAAGACAAGATCAAGTTTGCGAAAGGAGAATTCACAAAATAATCAGGACCATCCATCAGAAAGGATGCATGGAGAGTCGGCAACATTTCGATGACTCGTGACTCAAAGGAGTCAAAGGGAAAAGTTGTTAGAACTCCCAAATCACAAAATCACGATTCAATCACAACCATCAGATCATAGGGATTGTGGGCCGTCGATCTTGAGCATCGATGTTTTGACATTTCAGGAGTCAAAGGTTCAAAGGAGAGAACCATCCCAATGTCTTGAGTCATGAAGTCCTGACTTCATGAAGGAGGAACGTAGACCATTGGATCGTGGGACCACAAGGACCATTGATCTAACACACAATAATTTTGGCATCGAGAAATTAGGGAAGTCTCATCAGGGATTCCTGATACGTGAAATCCTGACACGCTCGGAGGTAGGCCCCAAGGTTTGGATGAGGGTCACATGAGGTGGAGATAAGGGAGGAGCTAATGACCGCTAGCCCTTGTCTAGGTTTTTGGACTGGAGGAGGAAGGGTGTTTTGCATTGGAATTCCCAAAATTTTGAAACGCGACGTGCCCTTTGTGGGCTAAGTCAGTGGTCACGTAGGGAAGGAGTTCACGCTCGATGCTTGTTTGAGCAGGGTGGAGTTCAGAAGGACCTGTGGATTCATTGAAGGTTCCAGCAGGGAACTACTGATATATTTTGGCTCAGGGAGTTTGAAGATTGATCCTTAGACCAAGAGGTCAACAGACCCTACTAAGGAAAAGGCAGGGGGTCTACATCACACCATGTCTATCAAATCAGTGTGTCATTATCACTCTATCACATCAACTTGTACTAGATCATGCATCAACCATGCACCAAAAAGTTACCATACTAGGTACAAAATTTGTACCATACCATGCATCAACCATGTACCAAAACATGTACCATGCCATGCATCAAAAATATCAAGGAATGTCTCATGTACATACCAAAGTATATATCAAACAATGTGCCCAATATCCAATATGGTCCTCAAACCAAGAGATATTCCATAAACCATGTACAATGAGATGTGCCTCAACCAAATACCATATCACTCATGACATGTATCAATCATTCCATACACCATGTACCATAAGATATCATCAGTGAATTCCCTCAAGCACATGATAACATCACCATGACATATACCAAATCAAATACCAAAATTGCCAAGATACGCTTCTAATCAATGTACCATAACATCACCAATGTGTACCTCAAATCATATGCCTAAATATCCAAACCATGCCTCAAGCATGTATCAACACATAACCTCCAAAACACATGTAAAACATACATTTAATATTTTGGCAGACATGATACACAAGATTACAGATCTGTATCTCTTCCTCATCCTCACCAACCCGGTATTAACATCCTCCTCAAAACATTTTCATAGATATGAAAATTGTACAATATCAACCCATGTATATCCGTGTTTTTCACTTCTGTGACCCGCGTACATACATTCCTTTCCCACTGTCAACTCGTGGATAACCTATCCATGCTTTGTTACACTTTGACCTACGTACATCTATGCCTTGCTAAGTTGTGACCTGTAGATAGCCTCAGAAATTTATTTCAGTCACATATGTACACTTAGCTCCTTCAGAATTTCCCTACCTCAAATATTCTACCAAAAGTTAAACCATATAACTTATTCACTTAGAATATATTCAATAAACTTGTGTATGTGAATGTACTTATGAGAGACTCCTTGAGGTGTATTTATACTTTTTCAAAGTAACTTCTCTCCTTAACTTTAGGGATTCTTGTTACAACCACCTTACCCTTTAATTAATGACCTGTAATTGTTTAGGGGATTCTTAACCATTCTTTGGGACTCACAACTTTAATAGGGCATAAATACTCAACCATGAGGAACCACGTGATGCACCATCTACTGTTGGAAACAACACAAAAAGGACTATCGATATATGAGTGTGTTACATGAATTTACATTTTCCTTCATTTCCTTATTCCTCAAACAACTTTGGGCTTCATGACTATACCTATGGGGCTTCTCTACCACTTAACCACCTAGATATATTTCCAAGGATTCTTCTAGGGTTGACCAGGGCTGACATCAATGCTTCTAGTTTTCATTTAGAGTTTAAATTAATGACAAATAACTTTCCAACTAAATATAAGGAGACGAAAAGGATGAAGTGTGAAAATGATAAGTATGATTGGTATTGGCATGATGAATCATCAAGGAGACCTTCCAGTAGAAAACCCATCCCCAAGGTTGACCACTTATGAGGGAAGAATGTCAACCACCAAGGTAAAACAAGGCAAAGAGCATAATTTCCAAGTAGACATTCTCTAATCAAAAGTAGCTTTAAATGAAACATACTGAAATTCCTCAAGTATTAAAGTGACACTTACCACAATACCTGACTTGTATCTCATGGATAAAGATCCATTGTGTTCTGGAAGCAAGATGATGTGGTGAATGCCATCATGACAAACTAAGAATGCTTGGTGGTGAAGTGGGTCTATGTTTATGCATGTGGACATTTTCATTCATCTATCTTTTGGTACTCCATGTCTCCAACCTGAGGGCCTTGATACATCATCTCCTCAGTTATCCCTAGAAATAGAGGATAACATTGTAAAATGTAGATGCAATTTATTTCAGTTTATGTATTTTTCACTGAAATCTTGTTGAGGTTGTTTCTTCCCTCTTATTTCATAAATTATTAAAGTTGTTATATTTGGGATATTATTAAAAATTTATCCCACAAAGAACTACTTTGGCTCACTACATTAGTGATTTTTTAGAATTTGAGTCTAAAGCACGACATTTCAAATGTATTGTCCATCAAAATCTTTTTTGATTTGTAATGAAGTGATCATGTAAAGTTCTTTGATGGTCTATCCATTTTATTTTTCCTTTTGTCTTGCAAAGTCATAGTTGACTCTAGGTTTACATTATCTTAAAAGGAAGACAAAATATTTGTTGAAATCAAACTATTTACAAATCTCTTTTAGTTCTATTTATTCACTTTTATTTCCATGAATAAGATGATGTGCTTAATGAATAAATATTCTAAGTGAGAGATTTGTTGGAATATATTTTGTGGTTTTATCTTTATCACTCAATCATTTCATTCATCTAGATGCATATAAATAATCTTCCAATATATCATGATAGGAGAACCACCTCTACAAAAACAAGGAATGTCTTTCTTTTTCCCCACAAGATTTTCTCTCAAATGTTGGTCATTTTCCCTTCATAGAAAAAAACAATCAATATTTTTGGTGACCTTAATGGGAAAAAAAAGGTTGGTTTATCATACCAGAAAGAATTGAATGACTCAAACAGGTCCAAATCAGCCTCAAATACAAATTGGAATTGAATATTTAACAAGTGTTATACATCAGCTACATAATTTAACGATAACAAGAAGTCAAGAAGAGCTTGAAAGAATGTGGAAAGACCTTGTTTGTGAAGAAATTGCATAGGATCAAATACAAAGAAGACAAAAATAAAAATTTGAGAGATGGAATAGTACAAATATTTTTTGACAATAAGCAAAGGAAGGATTTTTTAAAATCAAAGTTCATAATAAATGGAAAATGGAAGAAAGAAAAAAAATGAAGAACAAATAATTCCAAGAAGAAGGGTAATATCTAGTCCTTTGAATTTGCATGGAGAGCGACATCAAATGATCTAGGTGTAAATAAGTGGCCACCCACCTATTCCACTGGTTCAAAATAGGGGCTTCCACCTTGATAGGTTTTCTACATAATTTTCTGGTCCTAAACTTTTGAGTCTCTAAACAACTTTTTTTGGGCCCGCCAAAGTCACACTATAATATTTAGCCAGAGTGTGATGGAAAAATGTGTATTTATTGGATATATCTTTCCAACGATCTATAACTCTCCCCAAATGGAGATCATATTGAAACATTATGACCTTGGGAAATTGACATATCAGCTACCCCCATTGGGGCCCACAAATGTTTTGGCATTTCAGCTTTCGGGGTTAGGGTTTTGGATTTTATTTCTGTTAAAAAGGACTCTAGAGCCTCATTGTAAACATCATATTCTTCTTGAGAATGAGCATAGCCATCACATCTATTCTCATAAATAAGATTCCACCATTCTAGTGAGTCATTCACTTTGTAATTTTACAGTTTATGCACATTTATCTCATTAATAAAAATTGTGCATTACTGTATCTTTGTGTTTATTGTAATATATTTGTATATTCCTTTGTTATATATCTACCTTCATTTCATTCTCCAAATAATCTGGATCATTGGTATCAGTGTAAGCTACTCATTTTCATTTCTTAGTGCATGTCCCTGATGAGGTCAAGGTATAGAGAGCTGGGTCTTGGCCTAGCTTCTCTTAAGGAAAACCACTCGCTCCAGCCCAAGTGGCCTCCCATGGTGGAAGAGAAGAGAGACGAGCAAGAAGAATATCCCATCAAGCTATTATTCATGGAATCCCTCGCTCAACATAGGAACGAGATGTTGGAGATTTTTTCCCAAATCCTTGAACGATTACCGACAATAGTAGGCGCATATTTGTTGAGCAGTCTCTTTGGAGACCCTGCCCCATTCAAGGTACAAGTTAATTTTGATATGCCTGTATTTGTAGGTTAGATCGATGTGGATGCTTTGGAAAAATGGTTAAATTTGATAGAAGGTTATTTCTTGTTCATAATTTTTCCAACAGAGAAAAGATCACCTTTGCACTCCTTAA
>CBVK0102272839.1:0-11437 GCA_900067695.1 Picea abies | reverse complement strand
TGCAATGTTTGGGTTCTCTTTTGGATCCTATATGGACTCGAGGGAGGTTGTGTCTTTGTGGATTTGTCCATTGTTTTTAGGTTATTTGGTAGGAAATGTTCTTACTTTAATGGAGACCTCTTCTCTGTGGTGGGATCACTTGGATCATGGTTCTAGACTCTTTGTTGGTAGTGATATAAGGGATTTTCCTCCTTTATTAAGGATAGATAATTTTTCAACTCACCTTTATAATTAGTTTCTTGGTGGTGATCGAAGTGTTTGGTATTTGATTGAGTTTAGAGAATAAGGTTATCCTCTTCTAAATTTGGACTTTAGATAGAGTTTAATGGTGACTATGGTGGCACTCAGCTCCTTGGTTGCTTTGGTTCTTTATGGCTCTCAAGTCACTCAACCCTACTTGGGTTTAATTGGAGTAGATTGTCTAATATCAGAGAATGCATAATTTTCTATTCTTGACCCCTTGAAAGCTTCTTAGTGGTGTTCATAGTTCTATTTTTTAGGTCTTGTGTATTTTGGTTCTAGTTTTCATTGTTTGTTATTTGGTGATTTTTATAGTCTTGATTGATCTACATATAGCTATTGTTAATCCCTAGAGATAAATCCCCATGTTAAATATAAAACCCATTATTAATCCCTACCCTAGAGATAAATCCCCATGTTAAATATAAAACCCATTATTAATCCCTAGATATTCAATTATTACATTTCTAGTGTTATATTTGTATGTAGGATAGAACCATTCATTGTACCCTTTCATTATAATTGTACCATGTGTCTCCTATTTATATACCAAGGAGACCTAGTATTAGGATCATCTCTTCTCATATTGTACATTGAATGTATTGTAAACGAAGGTTTCTCCCATGAAGTGGATTGTTATTCATTGACTTTTTATCATTCTCAAGGTGTTAGTTCATAACATTTGGTTTCAAAGCATCGATCCTAAGGTTTTGCTTCTTCAAACAAGTCATCTTGGAATTTTTACTATAAATTTGTGTATGGGATGCTTTAGACAACGGAATTTGGAGGTTTCTTAGGATACATATCCAAGTAATTTGGATAAAAAAATTAGATTCTTCTTTATTATACTTTCATAGATATAGCCTATGTAAGATAGGGTTTTTGACACATCTTGAAATCCATTTTAAACAAGTCATCTTGGGATTTTTGCTATAAATTTTTTATGGGCAATTTCAAACAGATAATTTTTAGGATACTAAGGAAAGATAGCAAAGAGCAAGTGGTAAAAATTCCAATATCTGGTTCATTAAATTTTTGGAGATATCACCTGTGGAAGTGAGGGTTTGTGACTAGTCTTGAAATTAGTCTCAAACGAGTCGTCTTTTTATTTTCTCTATAAAAACATTTCAATAAAGTTAAGACTCTAAAATTTTCAAAATCTTGAGGGGACATAACGAATTACTTATGGAAAATGTTTTAGAATTTGAGTCATTATAATTTATGAGATATATCTTGTGGAAGTTGGGGAGTTTTACTAATTCTGAAATTAGTCTTAAACAAGTCATTTTGGTATTTGTGCTATAATTTTTTATCAGTAAAGGTTCAGAGTGTAAAATTTTCAAGAGTTTAAGAAATCATATCAAAGTACTACAGGATGAAATTTTAGACTAAAAAATGGTTCAAAGTTCATATATATATATATATATATATATATATATATTAGTACAAAGGTCAGTCATCTAGACATACTCCAAATTAAGGGTTTGAAAGGTACTAAATGTACAATTAACATAACTTTTGATTGGAAGATCTATTTTTGATAATTCAAAATTTGTGATAAAGAGGAAAAAGAAGAGAATTATTGTTTTCTCACATGGATCCAAAGGTTCCTCCAAAAATTATTTCACCAACTAAACCTCTAGAGAGCTCAACCATGACTTAAGAAGAAAGAGAATTAATTTTTCACCAGATTGGAAAGGTGGAAAATAAGACGAATGAAAATAGGAAAGATATGAAAAAGAAGATGGATGAGGTGGAAAATAAGATGGATGAAAATAGGAAAGAGATGGAAAATAATATGGATGCAAATCAGGAGCATACGGAAAATAATATGTTAGAATTGCAAAATTCCATGTCTTCCATGATCTTACATGCTCAATATGAGAGACTCCCTAAAGGAGATATAGAAAAGAAAGGATAGAATGGAAGCAAGATCAAGAGGTATGCAAGATCATTCAAAAACTACAAGAGTGTTGAATTCTCATTAATTTCCTTAACATTAGATTTACCATAACAATTTAAACTTCTTTTGCATGCTCGTTTCTCCATAGGCGATGTTGCACCCATATGGAAAATAATATGTTAGAATTGCAAAATTCCATGTCTTCCATGATATTACATGCTCAATATGAGAGACTCCCTAAAGGAGATATAAAAAAGAAAGGATAGAATGGAAGCAAGATCAAGAGGTATGCAAGATCATTCAAAAACTACAAGAGTGTTGAATTCTCATTAATTTCCTTAACATTAGATTTACCATAACAATTTAAACTTCTTTTGCATGCTCGTTTCTCCATAGGCGATGTTGCACCATCACCACCCAACCATAGGCACCTACTCATGCCACCCCCGAGCATAACATATACATATTGGAAAACACTTCTATATAAGGGGAGAAAACCCAACAACCTTCTTATAGAGAATATCCTTTCCAAGACAAAATAACCAGGAGAAAGCTCTATCCACTAGAGAAAACCACAAAGAAGATAACCCAACAACATAGATGCAACACACCCTAGCCAGAGCACTAGGGTGTCTAGCCTCCACTAGCGCACCACCAAGAGATAACCAACAATGCAGTTGTAGCTCACTCTAGCCAGAGCGCTATAGTGGTTGACCTTCACCATGCACATCACAAAAGACAAACCCTAGTGAGAGGTATGAGGAAAACCTAACTAAGATGCGCCCTACTTCCTTCCTTCTACAACTATAGTTGTAGTTGCAACTCTCCACCAAAATTTCTCTATATCTCCATGAAAGAGTGTGCCAAATGAGGAAATCATCACTCTTATTTATACTAATCTGTCTAGTGACTTTTCTAGCAAGGTTGACTTGACTTTCTGGAAAATATAGATTTTGTTTATCTTTTTATTTTGGAGTCGACTTTACTTCTAGAGCATTATAATTATTCTTTATTATTTTATGTGAGGTTGACTTCTCTTCTGGGATCTTCTTTGACTTCCAATGGTTTTCCTTTAATGTCTTGGCAACTTCATTTATAAGAAATATTATCCCAAAGGTGAATACCTCTCGAATCTACCAGAAATATCAACACTTCCTCTTAGCCAAGGAGGTATTATCCATGATGTTTTTCCTCTAGTCCTCATAGCCTCAGAGGTTATTCCATGGTCCTCCGACCATGCCATGGTCACAAAAACCATGTTATTGGTAGCATCATCAGGTCGCACATGACTAAACCCAATGTGGACCTTTTCTAGGGCCTCATCACCACTAGAATACAACAGGACCTACTCACCCGTAGTGCATCGTCAAGAAACTACTCGCCCATGATGTGTCCACTTGTTCTACTCCAAAGGGACGTTGGACACCAACCCAGTACAACTTATCAGTCCATCGATAAGTGTCATACTCAACTCATTCCATCGATGAGTATCTTCACAAAAGAATGCTTCATGAAGCTGCAACCATCAATACTCCCTCTTCAACAAGGAAGGCATTCTCCAAGTATATTTTGTATTGTTCTTGGTATTATTCTGTCATAGAAAATTTTCTCCATGAGCGTCATTAGCTATATTGATGTTCCATCTCCACAACCATGTGTCTAGCACCTTGGGTCATTCTTCTCCCATGACAAGAATTATGACCACATTAGAGCCACATTCACCTCATAGTTGATCCTAGAATGTCCACATTCCCACATGATCATGAGCATATTTAGAACGATCAAGATCAGTCTTGGAATGTACATATTCCCATAGGATCACTATGTGAATGAATTTAACTTGATTCTATCAGACACGTGCAATTTCACCTCGAGTCTTCAGTCCTTCGAATACTACACCAGGGCACATCTAATCCAGATGTAGATGTTCCATATCTCCTCTGGTTTGCATCCCAGTACTGGGAGAAGGGTCTGCTCGATGCTTATCGGGGCCACTCATCTCACCGTGAGTGTTATGCTCAATGCAATTCACACACATTAGAGGAGTCCTCAGTCCATCAAGAACTACGTAGCTTTAGTCTATCGAAGACTACGTCGTGCTTCGAATCTTCAGTCCATCGAATACTATGTCGTTCTTCGAGTCTTCAGTCCATCGAATACTATGTCGTGCTTTGAGTCTTCAGTCCATCAAAGACTATACCAAGGTACCAAGCCTTCATTCCATTGAAGACTAACCTAGGATCATTCCCACATGATCAAGTTTGTCTGACCAATCTTGGAATGCCTACCTGATATCCTATTGGATATCTAGTAGCAACTCAAATCTTTAGTCCGTTGAAGATTACATATGAGCCTATTCCCACGTGATCAAGTTCATTTGATCAATCTTGGAATATCAGCACGCTGCTACAATCATCAACACTCCCTGAGGGAAACATTTGAATTCCTTCCAATCTTGTCCCTAAGAAAGGCTTGGTGAAAATGTCAGTTGTTTTCTCATATGTGGATATGTGTTGGAGACTCACTGCTCGAAAAATGTCCCTTGGAATTCATGCCAAGAGCACAACCTCTGCAGATTCCATCATGCTAAATATGAATCTTTGGAAGACTCATCACCATATTCCCCAGAGCGGGAAGAGATATATAATTCAAATGAGCAATTATCCTATGCCATGACTCACTCAGACTGATATAGTCATGCACCAAGAACTGGTCAAACTGTCAATCTGTACAAACTTCTTGTCTAGTCAGACTGCTTCATGTCTCAAACTAGAGACCATCTAATAAGTTTCCTTCTGTAACCGTCACTATAGCTCCCTCTTATATCTATCTCTAGTGAAATGTCTCCGATGTAACCTTCCTGAAACAAGAAAACAAGAACAACAACATTTCCATGGCAACCTCCATGGAATTTAACAATATAACATGCCCGGAACAAAAAACAATCAAGAATATCTCCTAGAGGGGAGATAAACAAATGCATCTCTAGTATTGAGTGGTTATTATAATTATCATAACTCCAATAGATGAAAAACATAAGATCATAATGGTGCCATAACAGTTAGAGGAATATCAAAACAATCAAACCTGAAGGGTGCATTGTTCCTCTGAATGCACTGAATCTAAGATCCCTTTGGATCTATGAACTTTTGATTGGACAAAAGTCCCTTCTCCTACAAAATACCCTCGAGATAATGATAAAATTTAACATATACAATTACATACCTGAGAAATTGTAGCACCATCTTCCAGCAGCGGTAAGCAGTGGAAAACCCTAAAAATTCAAGGTGCTCCAACTAGCTTGACAAAATAAAATTGTGCAGCGGAAAGGTACATTGATGAATTGCAATGGCAGGGTAAATATCATGATCTTCCTTATAATGATTAGATTGTTCTAAAGTAAATCATGCTCTGATACCATGTTTAATTTTTGTTAATTACATTAACATTATATTTACCATATCAATTTAAACTTCTTTTGCATGCTTGTTTCTGCATAGGCAATGTTGCACCATCACCACCCAACCATAGGCACCTAATCGTGCCACCCCTGAGCATAACATATACATCCTAGGAAACCCTTCTACACAAGGGGAGAAAACCTAGCAACCTTCTTATAGAGAATATCCTTGCCAAGAAAAAATAACCAAGAATAAGTTCTATCCACTAGAGAAAACCACAAAGAAGATAACCCAGCAACATAGATGCAACATACCCTAGCCATATCGCTAGTGTGTCTAACCTCCACTAGCACACCACCAAGATATAACCAACAATGTAGTTGTATCTCACTCTATCCAGAGCACTAGAGTGGTTGACCTTCACCATGTGCATCACAAAATACAAACCGTAGAAAGAGGTATGAGGAAACCCTAACCAAGATGTGCCCTACTTCCTTCCTTCTGCAGCTGCAACTACAACTCTCCACCAAACTTGTGTTATATCTACATGAGAGATTGTGACAAATGAGGAATGTGTCACTCTTATTTATACTAATCTATCCTTTGAATTTTCTGGTAGGGATGACCTGACCTTCTAGAAAATATATTTTATGTTTATATGTTTTCTTTTGGAGTCAACTTTACTTCTAGAGCATTATATTTCTTCTTTATTATTTTTTGTGAGGTCGACTTCTCTTCTGGGATGTTCTTTGACTTCCAATTATTTTCCTTTAACATCTTGGGAACTTCATCTATAAGAAAGATTATCCCGGAGGTGAATACCTCCCGGGGATACTGGAAACATCAACAAACAAGACCCCAATGCATTAGATAAATTTATATGGAAGAATGATTTTTTATGGTATCATGATTGCCTATATTTATGTAGGAACTCTCAACTCAAAAATAAGGTCTTTATGGAATTGCACACTTCTTCTATAGGACGACATTCAAGGTTCTTGAAAACTTACCACATTATCAAGAAGGATTTTTTCTAGGAAGGTCTTAAAACTAATGTTCAAAAGTTTTTGTTTGAATGTGTGGTCTTCCAATAGAACAGTGGAGAGACAATAAAGATTATATGTCTCTTACTACCATTATTTATACCAAGTCAATGTTGGAAAGAAGTTTCAATGGATTTTATTACAAGTTTACCCAAATGTGAAGGAAATACTTTCATCATGGTAGTAGTGGATTGACTAAAAAAGCAATCCAATGTTTTCTCTCTTTATCATTTTTTTTAAGAAAGTACAGTAGCCATAACATTCATGGAAATGGCTGAAAAGATACATGGATCCCCAAAGATTATTGTAAGTGACAGAGATCCAATTTTCACCGGAAATTTTTGGACTGAATTATTTTCTTGTTTGGGTAGTCAATTGGCTCACAACTCATATTACCATCCTCAATCTGATGAGCGAACCGATATTGTAAATAAATTTCTATAAGGATATCTTCATTTCTTTGCAATTGATAAATAGACACACTGGATCAAGTGGTTTCCCTTGTGAGAATGGTGGTACAACACATCCTTCCATACTTCATCAAAATGATCCCATTTTTGGCACTTTATGGATATCATCCTCCATCCATCACATCTCCCTTTAAAGGTACTACAAAGGTTTAGTAAGTGGAGGACCACATAGGGAACCAATAAGAGGTTCTCAAACTATTGAATGAAAACTTGATTATGGCACAAAATAGGATGAAGCTACAAGCAGATCAACATCGCAATGAAAGGGAATTTAAAGTGGGGTATTGGGTATTTTTTAGGCTACAACCATATAAGTAGTTGTCCCTCAAGCAACAAAATAAGGATGATAAATTAGCACCCAAATATTATGGCCCCTATAAGGCATGGCTTACAAATTGCAGTTGTCTCCATCTTCATATGTACATCCAGTATTCCATATTTCTTGATTAAAGAAGGTAATCGATGACAATATCCCAACCCAAACTATTTTACCAGAGATTAATGAAGAAGGGAAAATCATACTAGAGCCATAAAAAATCCTTGAAATAAGGATTAAGTGGCTACAAAATTGAGCAATTATTGAGTACCTTGTCAAATGGAAGAACCTAGCAGTGGAAGAGGTGACATGGGAAGATGAATTATTCATGAAAAAACACATGTAGTTGGTCAAGTGTTGAGGAAAACACGTGTTTGAAGGAGAGGGGCATGTTAAGCCCTAGATAAAGCCCCATGTTAAGTATAAAACCCCTAATTAAGCTCTAGATACTCAATTACTACATTTCTAGTGTGTTATTTGTATGTAGGCTAGAACCCTTCGTTGTACCATTTCATTATAATTGTACCCTTTGTCTCCTATACATATCCCAATAAGACCTAGTCTTAGGATTGTTTCATCTCATCTTGTACAATGAATGTACATTGACTATATTATAAAAGGAGGCTTCTCAAGGCATTGGTTTATAACAACTACCTTTTCTGTTTAGTGTCCTTGGACACATGATAAATGTAATGTCACATTTTCTTCTTGAAATAAAAATATTATGACTTTTTTATTGGAATATATATATATATATATATATATATATATTAGTTGTAATCATAGTTGATAACCTAGAGGGACTCAAGTGGACTAGAACAAAAGATATCATGATGAATTGTGCCTTGAAACTATGTTTTCAAACAAATTAAGCTAACCCACTAGGTTGTGTGTGTGTGTGTGTGTGTGTGCGCGCGCGCGCGCGTGCACGTGCGCGTGCACACCCCAATGTGTTAGCTCAATGAGTTCAAAAACATTATTTTAAGGTAGATTTTATTGTGAGGTCTTCTATTCTACTTTGGTTGAGTCCCATCGGGATATTGACTACTATTATGGCTAGCAATTGAGTTTCCCTCCATCTTAGTGTGTGTGTGTGTGTGTATTTCAACAATAATATTGAAACCCCAAAATAATTACAATCCCTTCATAGGTGTATAAATTACATCCTACCATTTCTCAAATATGTTTCTTTTGAAAGACATTAGTTGTAGAAACTACTTAGGAAAGGTTAGTGGAAGTGGACATACAAACATACAATTATTGTCATAAGTATCAAAGAAAAATATCAACAGACTCCACCATTAAAAATACCACCATGAGAAGGAAAGTGTATAATGTAGACTAATGCATTGACATTAGAATGGGGAGAAACACTCCTAGAAAATGGAGAACTCTACATGTATGCATTTGGTGTGTGGGGAGAGAACATTGGTGCTACAAAAATGAGCTAGAAATTTATGCAATTGAGAAATATTTAAAATATTTCATATTATTTATTTTTCCACATAATTTCATAATAAAATCATATTACAAAGGAATTCAATGTTTCCTAACTAAGAATATATCTCCAACATTGGATAAGCATGGTAAACTAACTAGGTGGCTGATTTTTATTCAAAAGTTGGAGGGTCATGTCAAGCATATCCAAGGAAAGGATAACACTCTTTCAAATCAACTGAGTTGACCAATTGAAGTTTACAGTAGACTGGAACAAGGAGAACATTTTCATTCTTCAATAATATTAGAGTGCACACTAGCAACAAAAATGTAGTGGACCTAATTAGTTCATGAATTACCCGAAGAAGTCACATGGAAAACACAATTCAAAGTAGAACCCGATTACTATATGTTACAAGTAACGACATAGATCAGTAGAGTGAAATATTTGTTCAAAAGATATTGGTAGAATTATTTTAGGGAAAGATACATGCACATGAGGCCCTTGTGATTTTATGATTATTACCAACAACGGATAGTTGTCAAACATGCTCGGATTACAACAAAAGACTATTGCTACATAATCATTCTAATAAATGCATGACTAACTAATAATATCCATCTTTTATTCATTAATCGTGGTTTCCCAAATGGATGGTGGTATCTTCTCATCCACCATATTATGGATGGAACTACCATAAGACAACACTACCAACATATATACAATCATAGATACATGGTGCATGCCATCTCCTCCAAATAGTGTGGATTGCAACTAATTCAGACTATACCAAATAAATCATGGAAAAATTTAATATTTCATATTATGTCAGCATGTTCAATGATGAAATATATCTCTTTGTAGAATCCCAATCATGAGACCGTTGGACACACCGACCACACTAAGAGGGGGGGTGAATCGGTGTAGGGATATTTTTCAAACTTCCCTTCACAAAACTTATTAGCTATCAATCACCAATTACTCAACACTCATTACTGTTAGTTATAATCAATTGTATGTGAACATATATCAGCAACATATATCATCAATAAGTCATCACCACAAGGAACACAAAGAACACAAGATGTATGCACAATTTTCTTTTTATTACGGACTACAATCCTTGGGTTATCAAGAACAACTGAATAGTGTTACAACTCCACAAGAGCACCAACTCTACAATGCAAGACTCATCTTACACAACTCAACACCAACTGAGAAGAGGAATCAATCCTCAACAGATACCAATCTGTCAACAGGTATGTGACCTGCCAGTAGTGAAACACGTGTATGTACTACAACCTATGTATGCCTTAGGGTTTTCTCTCTATGAAAAACTTAGATCCTTTGCAGCCTTCAGTCACATCTACTTCTGTCTTTCATTGTCCCATTTGAACCATAACCAATCACAACACATCTATGTTCTCCCACATCTTACTCAACCATACAATATGAATGATACTTAGTCATGTATAAGCAACCAATATACTATGGAAATCATATCGGTACTGAATCATAAGAGTGTTTCTCACTCTATCAATCAACCAACATAACCATATCACAACATGCATACCAAGAATGCCTTAATCATTCACCATACAATAAGCAAGAATATCCATCAAGACAACTATGTAACCATACCAGAGTTTCTATGGCAGATCTGAGCCCATGGAGTGCAGATATGGAACTTGCTTTAGACTTCAAGAACCTGGCATCAACTCACACTCAAGTCTCCATGACTTCATCCAACTGTACGCACTTTGCCTTCCTTCATCCCCTTTCTATGCTCTTCAAGCTATGCTCAAGAGTTGATTTTCACGAGAGACCTTTGCTTCTTATTTATACTCTCCAAGTAGCTTCCTTAGAAGCATCTTCTAGGCCACTTTGTCCACATAGTCACCTATATCCAACTTTTCATAATTTGCCACTTGTCCATGTATCCAATAGCCACTTGACCACTTAACCCATTTTCCTCATTTTAGGTTTAACCTTCTTATAATCACTTTCCATAATTAGAAAGTTCTCCATTCACTTTATTATTTAAATAATCCTCCTTGACTTTGTCACTTCACTTTATTATTTAAATAATCCTCTTTGATTTTGTCACTTCACTTTAATATTTAAATAATCCTCTTTGACTTTGTCACTTTATTATTTAAATAATCCTCCTTGACTTTGTCACTTCACTTTATTATTTAAATAATCCTCTTTGATTTTGTCACTTCACTTTATTATTTAAATAATTCTCTTTGACTTTGTCACTTCACTTTATTATTTAAATAATCCTCTTTGATTTTGTCACTTCCCTTGATTATTTAAGTAATCCTCTTTGAATTTTTTAACCTTTTGGGGCTTCAAGCCAACATATGAGGGTCCTTCAACTTCATAAGGCCATAACTCTCAAACAGTGAAGAGTTATGTGATGTTCCACATACCACCGAAAACGGCCTGATAAGAACTATTTATCTAGGATAGTTTCACTGACAAATTCATTGATCTTCATCTCATTATTTCACAATTAAGCATGGGTTCTCTAACCATACTACTAGGATAACTCAACCGCAAAGCGTCTTCCCATGAGGGATTTCACCATAAGGGGACCACTTTGGAGTTCATCCATTTGTTC
>CBVK0102270730.1:0-25350 GCA_900067695.1 Picea abies | reverse complement strand
ACTCTTCATCTCTATTGTGGGAGCCTTCCCCCACCTCTTGGTGAGTCACCATCCTATACGTCTGAAATTTCCTGCAGTTAATCTTCCACTTTGTGTGCAAAAGAAAAATGCTAGTTTTTAGTCAATATTTATATTTATTTATAACCAGTACATAATTCATATTTTTCACATGCATACACACCATAGGAGTTTTTCATTCTTAACTTTGACTTTTAATTAAAAAGGTTAAGAAAGGGGGTTACTCCTTTTAACAGTACTTTGAGTGGAGTCTCTGTGCAACCCGTTCATTAGCCCAAGCAGGCCAAGTGTTGTAACCATGCTCTGATACCAATTTGTAACACACCCACCACGAGAACTAGAATTTTTCGTCTTTTTCCTTCTTTTCTATGAGGAACATAGTTACCTGAATATCTACGGGGCCTGATACAGACCCTGCCAGCCCTTATCCGCACTCATATGATTGGCGGTTATGGCCATAGGCCTTATCGGAGGGTACTCATCGACTTTTGCGATACGGGAAATCGCGATACATGTATTTCCTTTTTCCCTCTTGTCTCTCGAAGTGTCGAAATATGAAGGGAACCAACAGTTTGTAATAACTAGAAATGCCTCGGATTAAAACATGTCCTTCCACCTTTCAGGGTTTTACTCCATCGGGATTTTGGGATGTGCGATGATAGGACGTCTTGCACCTTGGTTTCCCGAGAGCCGAAACTCCAAAAAACCAAACTCTAACATGCTTCACTATTTCGGGAATCCATCCATCAAAATTTCATGGATAGCGAATATGAGAAAAACTGACCTTTGAGAGTTCCAGGCATTGAAAAGCCGAAATGCCAAAACTACGTGTGCTAATCCATTTCGGGACTTCGCCTATCAGGATTTTGCGATATGTGAGGACAAGACATTTGACTGTAGATGTCTCGAGTGTTGAAACATTGAAACATTAATTCTAGTGGCCCTATACTCATTTTCAGAGTTTCATAGTTCGGGGTTTCGCAAGTCAGGAGTTTGGGGGATGCAATGACAGGAGGTCTCACATCTGGATCTTCCAGGAGCCAAACTTTGAAACACTACCTCTAAACATGCTTCTCTATTTTGGGGTTTCTTCCATCGATATTTTGAAACATGTGATGATAGGAGGTCTCGTACCTAGGTTTCCTGGGTGCCGAAATGCCGAAACACTTACCGGCTGCCAGGTGTACTCTACAGCTGGGTAGTCCATGCACTCCCATGGGTCTTGGGATCGACGGTCCTGATCTCTTCATTACTTATGAAGGTTAAAATGGGTCGAGGCATTAACACCTGTGTTCCTTCATCCAATTTAACAGTCATAACAGACCTTAGATCCTCCGAAAGGGTCTCATTCGTGCATTTAGCAAGAGGAAGGGTATCCTGGGTACCGAACCATCAAAAGGTCCTAATTCATCCACATGCCGTCACTTTGAGTTTTCGTGAATCAGGGTTTTGGGTCTTGAGCATAAAAGAGAATACGCCCTTGAGTATTCAAATTACCAAAATGCCGAAATATTGTAACATACACGCGTATCGTCCTTTTGGGATTTCACCCATCAGGATTTTGGGACTCGCGAGCACAAGGGAATATGCACTTAGGTATTTCGGGCCCTGAAGTGCTGAAATATCCTATCTCATCCAAATCCTAAACTATTTCGGGGTTTCGGTCATCGGGATTTCATGACTCGCGATGACCAGGGTTCTTCCCCTTTGATTTCTCGGGTGCCGAAATGTCAAAACGCTTACTGGCAGCCACATGTCCTTATAAATGGATGGTCAGGTACTCCCATAGAGCTTTGGATCTACAGTCCCGATTTCTTCACTACTCATGAAGATAAAAGAAAAGGGTTGAGGCATTTAACGCCCTCGTTCCTTCCTCCAATATAATGGTCACGATTGAATGTAGATCTTTCGACAGAAACTCGTTCGTCAATCGATACTTATCCCTATTCTTCCATTTCAGGATTTTGCGAATCAGGGTTTCGAGAATTGCGAGTACAAGAGGACTCGTGCTTAGATACCCCAGGTGCCGAAATGCCAAAATGTCAATATTTTAAGAGGCCAATTCTTCCTCGTATAGGATGGATAAGACTTGCGCCACCAAATCCTCTTTTAGGTTCTTGGTAAGCTTTCCAGAGAGGGTATCTCTGTGGAGAGATCTATTCTGGGTATTCCTGGAGACGAATAAGGGCATAGATTTTCCGAAAACAGACTTGAAGTCTGAATTAGTTCAATATACGTATATATAAATCTATCTATAAACATAAGCCATACGTGGTCTTCCAATAAAAGCATGCAACCACCATTTCTGGTCAAAACACCACACAGACAGTCTTATACTCAAACCATTCATAAATTGCACAGACTATGAGCATACATGTCAGCATATAAATTTCAAGATACAAGATATAACACTTATCAGAAAAACACCAGAGGTGATGCAACTACTGAGAGGGGTGCTCATTTCCACCCAACCATAGGCTCAACGATTCCGAATGGATTTACCACCAACCACCCCCGAGATGAGACCAGGATGCTGCGAGACTGAGTCTCAGTTCACCAGTGACCGAGAATGAAGGTTACTGTCCTTCTTCTCTGCTATCACTCACTCTGTATTTTTCCAGAGTTCTTTTCCTTCTCTTCTTCCCCTCGTGTCTACCCCCCTAATCGCACACTCTTCCTGCCTTTTCTCTTTTTAGCGAGGTTGGGTGTGGCATGATCTTCCTCACGGTGGTTAGGTCTGAGGACTCTATGGATGGATGGTTCACCTCCATCCCTCATTACTCATGTGGAGCCATTTATCTACCAACCTGGCAAGTCGTTTAGTTTTGGGGCCAGCGAGCCGCTCTTGGTTCTCCGGGCTAATGAAGTCCAAATATGGTATTGGTTTCAGTGGAAGTTAATGCCACCATTCTAGGTGCCTTCCACCACCTTTCTTTAGCCATCGTGGTCTCTTTTTCAGCACATCCCCCTCTCAGCAGTCCTGCTATATATATATTCATAATATTTTTTACATTCATCGACCTTTTTCACAAGGTCCATTCACATCACACATTCACATTTCTGAGTTTGCCACAATACTTGGCCAATATAGTTATTTTTATAGACTAGGGGAAACAGGGTGTTATAGTTACCCTCCTCATTGTGGTCCACTTGACTATCGACTGTACCCGCCTAGTGACTGATCGCAAGTTAGTATGGGGGTATACCATAGTACCTAAGACAGATGTTGGGCCATACTTTGCAAAGTATACTCGAAGGGTGCTTCCATGTTCAAGTTGCACTTGCACCGGTAAGTTTCTCTAGTGTTGGCTGGCGTAATTGTTCTTCCAACTAGATAGTGTTTTGCCTGATTTCCCTTTAGGAATTTTTAGTGTGTGCTCTGCACTCCCTAGTTTTCCATAGTGAGTTAGTCAGTCATTTCTTTGGGTCTCTGACCTAAGGTGGTTGACCGCCCACTCCATCGGTTGTGAGGAATTTTCGGTCTTCTGCCTAGAAACGTGGAGCCACCTCTTTATATGCGTTGTTTTTATACCACTTGTTCACCAAAGTAAGTGTGTGAGACTTTTACAGACTTGAATGATCCCAAAAGGGGAGAACCTTTGCATGAGATATTCATGGAAAAAGTTCCTGATGATACCAACCAAGGAACCCCTTCCCAAGGGGATTCTTGTGCTTTTCCTTTCTTCGGAAACGTTGGTGTCCCTTTGATGACCACTTTGTACATTCCTGGGTTGAATGTGGGACTACCGGTTTGGTTGGGTACCATTCCAAATGTCCCGAATGCTCTTGAAGCTTCTCAGTTAAGAACTTTATGTCATGGGCACCATGTTGATGTTCCTCCATCAATGAATTCTTCTCCTCCTCCTTCTCTTGCCTTTGGTGAAAGTACAATTACTAGTAACCAAAAGTCTATACAAAATAGAAAGAGGAAGAATAGGAAGAATAGGTCATCAACCTCTGAATGTCATGTTGATGATCAACACCTAGGCTTTGCAATTCATGCTGGGGGCAAGCACCCAGCCTCTACAAGTCATGTTGGGGGAAAACGTCCAGTCATTGCTAGTCATATTGGTAATAGGCCAGTATCCTCTACGAGTCATGTTATTGACCCATGACCAACCTCTGCAAGTCACGTTGGATATGTGAAAACAACCATTGCCAGTCATGCTGGGGGCATTGATTCCATTGAGAAACCTAGACGAATAGGAAATAAAACTAAGTTAACTTGTAATCTTTGCAAGGTCATCACCTTACTCATCTATGCCCTGGAATTCCAGAGATACAAATATTGTGGTCCCTGTCTACAAGATATTTTGATTTTGAGTCTTCTAAGGTTTCCTCATAGTCCATTCAATCTTTGGTTTATGAAGTGGTCATGCCGATGCAGTCTTCGACTAATCCCACTCCTATTTTGGGGGGTGAGGTGCCTTTAGACCATGTAGTATCACAACCTATTCATCCATTGGTTGAAAAAGTGGTCACATCGATGCAATTTTCAGTTGATCCCACTCTTCTCTTGGAGAGTGTCGAGTCTACCAAAGTGGTCACATCGATGCAGTCTTTGGTTGATCCCACTCTTCTTTTGGAGAGTGTCAAGTCTACCAAAGTAGTCACGCCAATGCAATATTTAGATCATCCCACTCTTCTCCGGGGAGTGATGTGTCTACCAATTATGTTTTTAGCATTTCTAGTTCAGTACTTTCAGAACAAGGGGGCATTCTGCTCACTTCGCGAACACCCCCTCCAAGCCCTAGGACGATTTCCTTTGATTGTAATGATCTTGTTGAGCCTCATCTTCCTTCTTCCACACCCGTTCAAATAAGGGTTGAAGTTAATTCAACAAACATTTATCGATGTATTGTGGATGAAGGAGCCTCTGCAAGTATTTTATCCTCGGTTTGAAAAGTCTTGGGATCTCCCAAGCTAGTGTCTGCTTTGCATGAGTTGTTGGCTTTTGATAGATGTCCTAGTGAATATTTGAGGATTATTCCTCAGTGTCCTATCTCATTAGGTGGGAATATTTTCCTTGTCTATTTTATAGTGGTGCAAGGCCTGTTAGATTTCAATATGCTTCTCGAGCGTGATTATGTATATGCTATGAATGCTATGGTGTCTACGCTCTTCTGGGTGATGCATTTCCCTCACAATAGAAGCATTGTCACTATCGACCAGCTAGAATATGATAATCACCATCCTAATTCGCCATTATTTCATGCTGCCCATTTATATGTTCCTAGTGTTCATGTAGACTCTACCTTGCCATGGGTTAATTATGTGGCATCTTATCCTCGGTGTTCAATTGCTTCTGAGCAAGAATCTGTGCAATCATGATTTCCTTTTCGAGACATGGTCTCCATAATTGATCCATTGGTTTATCCAATGGGGGAATGGGAGCCTTTGCTTCCCCCTCTTGGTCAAAGTGATCTTGAGTCTCCTTATGAGTGTGATCTTGTTGTTTGTAGATCCTTAAGCCCTCATTCTTTTGATTCTTCGTTGATAGACTCTGCCAGTCCTAGCCAGAACCTCCATCATCATATGGAATATGGTCAGTTTATTTATCCCTTTGGGATTGTTGACCCTCCTCATTCATGTGATTTCTCAGATATTGAATTTCCTTCAGATGAGGATATCCTTGAAGCTATGACTACGGTTTCTATACTGCGGGAGGACTTACACCGCGATTTGTGTTTTCTTCCCTTTTGGGAGAATTTTCAAGTTGGCTATCGAAGAGACTCTTGGTCTGAGCCTAGCAGTGGGCTCTACCTAAACCGGTTTCATACATGAGTCGTAGTCCCCAGAGTCTTCTTTAAGCTCTTTTCAGACTCTCTAAACATGAAAATATTGCCGAGCGATCTTGTTGTCCTTCATGCTCGCCAAACTAAAACCTGAAGGTACATTTGTCCAGAGGTAGTTTACCACTTTTTTGGTCTGGATGGTTATTTGTATGAACAAAGGTATACTCTAGGATCTTCGGTTCACTAGAAGAGTATTATTAGGTATAAGTTTAACCCTTTTTCAGTCCCGAGGGACTAAATTTATGAAAAAGGAACCCCCATGGAGTCCATAGTTAAGCTCTTTTCAGACTCCCTAAAATTGAAAAGATTGTCGAGTGACCTTGTTCCTTCACACTCGTTAAATTGGTCCAGAAGAACATCCCCTACGGAGTCCATAGTTAATCTCTTTTCAGACTCCTTAAAATTGAAAAGATTGTCGAGTGACCTTGTTCCTTCACACTCGTTAAATTGGTACAGAAGAACATCTACTGGCATGAGTTTACCCCTTTTTCCATCCTGTAGATTAAGTAGGAAAAAGGTACACCTAGGGAGATTTATCTCACTGGGAGAGTTCTCCTAATTAAATTTTATACTTTTTCGGGCTAAGGAGACTAAATCTAGAAAAAGGATGTGAGTACATAGTTAAGCTCTTTTTAGACTCCTTAAAATTGAAAAGATTGCTGAGTGATCTTGTTTGTGTCACACTCATTAAAATGGTTTTAAATAGACATATTTTTGGTAATATTTTACCCCTTTTTTGAGCCGATTAGACTACCTTCGAAAAAGGTACCCCAGTGGAGTCTTCTTTTACTTTTTTTCAAATTCTCTAAAATGTGAAAAAACCATCGAGATTACCTTCTCTCGGCTCGTGAAAAATACATTGAAAGGGGTTTCATCGTGTCTTACTAATCACATTTTCATCTCTGCATCTTTGGCCTAATGTCGTCTCCATGTTTCTCTCAACTGAACCTTTGAAGCATGCCTTATACGTAAGCCTTGTAGCACTTTGCCTTTGTGATCTGACACCTTGACCCATGGAGGATTTTTCCCAAAGTGTCCTTTTCCTGCACATGTCTCCTTGCTATGAGAAATAGTGTATCCTTGAGATTAGAACTAGTATTGTTGCAACACTCATTCCTCCTTTGTAACATAGCATTCTTTTATTTTTTTTCAAGCTCTTAAAAATATTGAAAAAGACAAAAAAATCAAATATACCCCAAAAAGAGGATGGGAAAAGCATTTTCTTTTTATGGAAGCACAATGAGTCGCCCTTGGAAAAAGAACATCCTTTCATTTGTCGTCAAGCATTGGGATTTAATATGACCTTAGGAAGTTGTTCTCGCTACATAGAGTTGTGTCCTCCTCGGTTTGGTTATCCTTCCAAACACATGGAGAGTTTGTGTTGCCTCATGCATCGTGAACTTATATCAATGTCATGCTTCCTGAGTTTGATCATCGATCGTGCTCTTGTCCAAGGGAATTTTTTACCCAACCTGAGTCGACCTTTCTATATTTTTTCTCTTGAACTCATGCTCGACTAGCCCGAAAAGACCAATCAAGTCTTTATTCAAAATCAATCAAGTTCTTTGCCTGATCACCGAGATCCTCTTGTCTGTTCCCCGACGAGCCTTCGAAGACCTCTGGGTAGTGAAGTCGTACACTCACATTACACTCCTACCTGAGTTCTAAAGATCTTGAAGTTGTTGCTTGAGCTCTGAAGTCCTCATCTCCAACCATCAGGCCTCATTGGCTTCTTGAAGATGGATACTATACATGTATATATTTGATTTTGAGATGTAGATATGTTGTGTATTTATTGTGGCTACACTTGTGGATACTATACATGTATATATTTGATTTTGAGAGTTATATGACATGGATCTATAGTGTATTTGATTAGCATCCATGATATATTTCATCCCAAGCATGGGTATGCCTGCTTCGGTGAGACAATTGTTATTTTTGTAGATGACACCTCCCAAACTTTGGTCCCAGGTGAGATCGGAAGAGCTGAAGATGGATACTATACATGTATATATTTGATTTTGAGATGTAGATATGTTGTGTATTTATTGTGGCTACACTTGTGGATACTATACATGTATATATTTGATTTTGAGAGTTATATGACATGGATCTATAGTGTATTTGATTAGCATCCATGATATATTTCATCCCAAGCATGGGTATGCCTGCTTCGGTGAGACAATTGTTATTTTTGTAGATGACACCTCCCAAACTTTGGTCCCAGGCTCACTTGCTTCATACATTGGTGAAGATTTGGTAATGTATTTTGGCCATCAGATGATATTCTGACCTCACACATTAGGAGGAATATGTTATAACCCTAAATTGCACCATACATGCATACCCAGTATTTGGCTCTCTTACTTTCTATTTTTTCGCAAGCCATCACTGAGAAACTCTTCTTAAAAACCCTATTTTTGAAGATGTATGCACCCTGTACCACTACGACCCACGTACACACGCTTGTTGCACCACTACAGCTTGCGTACATATTCTAGTTGCACCATTATAGCCCGCGTATACTCAAAAATGTTGCAAAAAATAAAAATTTGCAAGGAACTCATTGAGATTACGGGCTATTGGGTAGTTTCTCAACTGTCCCACTGCCTATAGCCTATCAAACAATTGAATAACCATCCTTTTGTCATATAAAAGGAGTATTTTGGGTATCATTCCAGCCATAAGAATAAGAACAGTGAAACTCTTCCCATTTCACATCCCCTCCTTGCCCCAATAATTGCAGCCACCTTGTGAGATTTGCATAAGAGTTTTCCATTCTTGTCCTTTTTCCTCCATCGTAAGCCTATTCCATTTACCTAGAAAAAGTGTGAGGTGATAAATATACATGGAAGCATAGTTGGATCTTGGTCAGGGATGATTTTAAGGATGGAAATTTATTTTAGAATGTAGAAACCTTAAAAATTAGCCCATGAGAAAAATTTAGCCCCTAAAATCATCCATGAGATTCTTGGTGAAGAGGATCCCGGACCAGGTTTGCGAAACAGTTGCCGATCTCATTATAAATAAACACTATGATATTAACAGAAGAAATAATTTTTCTGTCCCGAAATATGATGCGTCAAGTAACTATGTTTGATTTATGTTTTATATTGACATCTAACCCATGATTCATATATGATATGCATGTTTGTAGTTCCCTATTTATCTATTTTTGAATGCAGGCCAGCCTTGGGAGGAGGCTTGTAGTCAACAGAGCAATCAAATGGATGTGGATTGAAAGGTAGAGTTACCAGATCTTTTCACTTTGTATTTCATGCATGAATGTGGGGTATCTTTGTATTTCATGCATGAATGTGGGGTATATTTGGGGTAGTTATAAAAATTAGGATACTTTTATATGGTTAGATATACTTACATGTTGAACCCTAGTGTAGTCCATATGGGGGTTTTCCCGCTACAACATAGCCCACATGAATTCTTTTCACAGATGCCAACTGACATGGAATGATTCAATTGATGACATGTCATGACACGTAATCTCTAATGTGGCATACTCTAGGCCAATAAACAATGTGCATACTTTCCACAAAAACTAGAAGAACCTATGCATGGAACCAGATGAAGATCCAAAAATATCGGAATCTGGATTTCCTTAAAATTCCCCTTTTTCAATATTTTGGCTTTTGGATATCTAGATAATGGGACCTTTTATGCTCTCCCTAAAAAATTTGAAATGGAACCTTTCCACATAGGAAAATATGGGGATCCATATTTTATTATAAATAGACTCCAATGTTCTTCCAAATTCCGGATGTCTGGATATATGAGTCACAAACATGTTGAACTACCTCTTGGAATCGATAGGGATAACCTTTCCCCATCCAAAAATATAGGGATATGGTTTTCATTATAATTCGACATGAATTTTATTCCAGATTCTAGATGGTCCATACATCCGGGGTGGTAGACCTCTAGAGCTTACATTGGAACATTGATGCATAATCCTCCACATCCAAAAATCAGGGTATCTCAATTTTCATAAAACAACACTTAATGAAAAGGGACAGATTCAGATATAGAACATTGAACATGAGCCTCACAACATATGGGAATCCAGGATACAAAGAAACTAAAAAATCCCTTTAATACAAAGGCCAAATATGGATTTCCAACTAACACGATTTGACACAAAGGTTGATGAGACATGACACGTGGTATAACATGGCATGCTCACATAAATTTTGACCTAGAAGATTCATTTCCATGCTTAACCTTACAGGAAAACCTACGATATCGGTTAATAAAATGACTGATAATAATTTTGATCAACGTCTCAGATCAAATCCGGCTTCTAAGATGCACAATATTTATTAGAATCCGACTCTCTTCTTTGGATTGCGAAAATTGCTCTCATAAATTTTCGAATGGTTCCTTTTGAATATGATTTTCTGATAGATCCAAAGGTTGATATATAAATGATCCAATGATCGACAGTCACTTTGGGCTCGAAGATGCATGATGTTTATTCGGTCGAACTAACCTCATTGGAAATGCCAAAATCACCATTTGGATTTTTGAATAGATCATTTCAAAGATGTTACACGCCTATTTGTCGCACTACCAATTGTCACAATTAAGAATCACACTTTACCAAATGTCACACTTTATTTTCATAATTTCATCATCATGTGGGACTATTTTTCATAATCCCTAGACATGTTGGAGGGGAAACCTATCATTTGGAGGCCAAAATATTGTCTTTCACCTTCATTTTTTGGAATTTTTTGAGGATCATTTCTCCCCTTTCCATACAAAGAGGAGGATGAACCCTTGACATCGCTCCTTATTCAGTTATAAGGGACTGATGATCTCACCCTGTGCTCAGTTCTTGGGGGTGATGAACTAGTTACAACTATCGTGCCATATTTTGAGAGGTGGTTTCCAAGAGATTTCAATTGGTTATAGGTTGCTTCGAGATACCCTCTATCAAAGGAAAGGTCAACATTGTTTGTTCATCTAAATCCCGACTTTATCCTATCCTCTCCTAAAAAATATATTATATCTTTTATGCCTCAACTCCTATATAATGGAGGCTAATATTGGGTGAAGGGAGAGGAAGAACTTCAAAGTATCATATTGTTGATATTATGACATTCAAGGAGATGGGAAGGAGATCTTGGAGGAGCTATTGCAACATCAACATCCAGGTTGTAAATGATTCACTATTTATTTCTTCCCATAATATAACTTGGCCTATTCCCCTCATGCTTATATTGTTCACTATATGCATGTCTATTCTTGTCTAATTAGATATAGATAGATCTATTTTTGTTAACAATATATCATAGAAAAAGGAGGTATTGCTTTGTTTCTTGTAGGACTTATTTTGCAGCTAGAGATTGGACATCAAGATCAAGGGATGGGGCAACAAGGAAAACCAATAGAAAAGAGGTAAGGAATCTATCCTTCTCTTATCATTCTGATTATTGACATATAGAGTAGATCTATGGGGGGAGTAGAAAACCATTTTTTTATCTCTGTCTTGGATAAAAGGAGTCTTGATCAAAGGGGGATTTCACCTATATTAGACCCTAGGTTAAATCCACATCTATGGAAACATTTTCTGATTTTACCAACCATGGGACCCCTTTCCATGGGGAGACTTATGCATTTCCTTGTTTTGGAAACATTGGTCCTCCCTAAATCACTACATTGATTGTTCCTGGTTTCACTGTGGGGTTACCAATATGGTTGTTTTTCGCTACAATAGTCTCAAATGCTTCTGTTTCTTCCTAAACAATCTCTCTACCTCAAGAAAATCAACCTCCCATTGACCCTTTTCCTTCTTTACCTGTCGTATCTTCTTTCATTTATTCTTCCTTTATTGGTGAAATGTTTGATTCTAGTAACCAAGAGGCTAGGAAGAAGAAGAAAAGGAAGAACAAGAAGAAGCAAAATAAGCAAGGGGGAAATTAACTATCCACTATTTTGAGTGTAAATAATGTTGAAAATCCTACCAACATGGATCACAAGACTAAATTACCTTGTAGGATTTCTAAGGGTGACCATATTCTTAAACATTTCACTTACATTACCAAGGTCTTAGAAGTGTGGTCCATGGGTTCCCAATAAACCATATCGCCAGTTGTTGCAAGTCATGCTAGTGACAACCCATCAACCATTAATCATAAGGTTGGGGGAAAAAAGCATAAATTCAGGATTCTTTTCAAGTTATGCAAGGAAATGAACCTGTCTTAACTTTACCCTCGTATGGATGAAGCTTTGAAATTGTTGGAAGAGGTCATTGTTTCTCAGAAACAACCTCCAACTTCTTCCAATGATTCCTCTCCCAACAAACCATTGGTTGATAAAGTGGTTGGTCTGATTCAATCCTTGGTCGATCCCACTCTTCCCTTAAATAGTGAAGTGGATACCAGCCAAGTTTTTCTTTTCACTTCAAATTTCTCTAGACAAGGGGGCATTTCAGCCATTTCAATGGAACCCCCTCCAAGTGTTGTGGTCATTCCCCTTGATTGGAATGGGCTAGCAGAGGCTCTCCTTCCTTCCTGCATGCCTTTCCAAATAATTGTACACTTTTGCAATAAGATCATACATTGAAATATTGTTAATGAAGGTTATTTTGTTATCATTCTATCCTCAACCTCTTGGAAATCTTTGGGTTCCCCTCAACTTGTTCTGGTTACCCATCATCTGTTGGATTTTAATAGAATATCCAATAAACCTTTAGGGATCCTTCCTCAAATTCCAATTACCTTAAGAGGGAAAAATGTTTGTATCGATGTTATGGTAGTCGAAGGTCCCTCATCCTTTAATTTAGTCCTTGGGAGAGACTATGTCTATGCTATGAAATTTGTCATATCCACTCTCTTTTGATTTATGCATTTCCCTCATAACGGAAACATTTTGGCCATTGACCGTCTTTCGTTTGTCAGTTTGAATCTGATTGTTGACCATCCAACTTCCATGAATGTTCCTTATATGAAAGTGATATCCCTACTACCACTAGTTAATTATTTGGTATCACTTCCCATGTATTCAACCACTAATGCGAAGGAGCCTCTCACTATATGCTTGACTTCTTTAGACTCAAATACGATAGTTGACATGGTGAACTCTTCAATGAGAGCTTTGGAGCTTGATATTTCCAATGTTACCCTTATTGAGTCTCTTGACATACATTCTTTCCAGAGCATTGTTCCACCATCAGATGAAGACCTATGAGAAGCCATTTTCAAGGACCATGAGAATAGTTCTGTTTTTGTGTCAATCTCATTAAATAATGAAAATGATAATGATGATCATAGTTTGATTTCTATGTCAAGATTGTCAAAAAATGAAATAGATAACTATGAGCATATTTTTCTTTCTATGTAAAGATCATTAAAAATGAAGCAGACAACCATGAACATACTTTGGTTTTTGTGTCAAGCTCGTTAAAAAATGAAATAGATAACCATGAGCATAGTTTTCTTTCTATATCAAGCTCGCTAAAAAGTGAAACAGATAACCATGAGCATAGTTTTCTTTCTGTTTCAATCTCATTAAAAAATGAAACATATAACCATGAGCATAGTTCAGTGTTCATATCAAGCTCATTAAGAAATGAAACAGACCTCGCTCCAATTAAGTCGAGTATTCCACTAGATCTATTACCTGAACCTTCAGTTCCTTATCCTATGTCAGTTGACCCTCTTTCTTCCTCCCTCCCTAGTCAACCTATTCCTATTAGTAGCTAGGAATCTAATCAAGTGCATAAGAAGAGTTGACAAACGAAATGAATCTTGGGGGGAATGTCTCCACTCTTTAGACATAATGTTAGAGTTAAGTTGGTAGCTTCTTCAAATCATGCTGGGGAAAAGTACTAACCTTTGGACATCATGTTGGGATAAAAACTGCCAATGGGTATGACTTAAAGTAATAACCTATGGAAATCACATTGGGAAGAAACCTGTCAATGGGTATCATTCCAACCATAGTTCATTTTAAGTTTCAAGCTCATTAAAAAATGAAACCAACCCTGAGCATAGTTTCATTCTCTATTTCATTCTCATTCAAAAATTAAGCAAACACTTCGAGCATAGTTCATTATTTGTTTCAAGATTGTTAAAAAATGAAGAAAACACTTCAAGCATAGTTCATTATTTGTTTCAAGCTCGTTAAAAAATGAAGTAGACATCTTATTGTCTACTTAATGGTTGCACTTTCCACTGCTTCACTGTTACTTGTTGTCTCGCTTTATTATGGCCAATGCCATTATGCTTGACGTTAGTCGTTCACATCACTTTGCTCCCATTTTGCAGTTACCGTCTAGAGAGACACACTATTATGAGTGGTCCTCTCTTTCCATGCCTACTTACTACGCCCTATCGCATCCATTTCTTATGAGTTGTTCTACTCATTGGAAGTTAGTTTCATGCCACTTGTTGGGAGGCCTCTTAGGCCTTTGTAATAGTCATCATATATTATACACTAGATATTAAGTAAATTTATGGAGATATATGTATTAAAAGATAAATATACAAGAGAACTTAATGAATGATTAGTTGGATTGGGTGCAACCACTCAAACCATCCATAAAATGTATAAATACTCTTGAAGAAGGAATATGAAAGTGGTTGGATATCCTTAATGTATAAATACTCTTGAAGAAGGAATATGAAAGTGGTTGGATATCCTTCCCCACATTTATCTCCTTATTTCTTGGTATTATGTGTGTTAATTGATGTTCTTAATGTGCGTCTCCTGAAAGTCGACCCTAATTCCTAAGACTTCAACATTTTGGTTCTGTTTCCGTGTAACTTTAACTTGGAAAAGATACAAAATTTGATCTTGGATGGAATATTTTTTATAGATTTTCATGGAATTGTTTGATATGCTTGTGAAAATAAAGAATATTGTGTTGAAGAGGAACTTATAACAACCTTCTTCCCGGTGGGTGAGAGAAATCTCAAGAAAATTTGTTTATAAATGTTGATGACTATGTGAATTTTTTTTTAACTGCTTTTACTATTCCTTGTGATGTTACATGAAAGTTTCTTTTTTAATTGTTGATGCTTGTAAATGCTTCCCTCTTGAAGAGAAATATGAAAAAAAATGAAGAATATTTATTTATAAATCATGAGAGAAAGAAATCTACAATCTTGGGTTTAAGAAGATCATGAGTTGAAGTTTTTTGTACCCTTGATTTGTTCTTGAGTATTCTGGGGGAAAGAAAATGAAGATTAAAAATATGGTAGTGTACGTATATTATGAGAGGCCAACTACATATATTGATTTGTTGTTCATCGATATTGACCTCTTCTAAAATAAATAAAAAATCATTGATGAAGTGTGAAAGAAGGTTTTTACGTGGAAACAAAGAAGCCTGCAAATAAAATAATTGGGAAGAATCTTGGTCTAAAAAGAAAAGAGAGGAAAAAAACAGAAAAAAAACATTGTTTCCTAACATGTTGGTTTCTTCAAAGAGTGTAGAGTTGATCTTCAACTGAAGAATTTAATGATATATTGGACTTGGCAACAATCTATGAGTAAAATATTGGCTTTGGTATGGTTGTTGATTATTGTTTTTGCATTAAATATGGATTGCAGAAATTAAATATGGGATGCAAAAAGATGTTGGTTATTGGTAATTTTGAGATAAATTGTAAGAAGTAAACTATGTGGAAGCTAAAAATATTGGACCAATTTGTTCATGAAACATGTTGATTTATTTCTTATGCATAAAATTAGTTGAGTTTCCAAAAATATAATACTTGGGAATGAATTTAGGTGCGTGCATGAAATCAGTATTGAAAATCAAAACCATATGAGAAATATTCTCTACAATGAAGGGAAGTGAATAAATATATTGTTTTTTACACTTTAAAATATTAAGGAGTTTGTTGAAAAAGTAACTTTTACGTTGTTGAAAAGTTAAGTGCACATGTCATAATAAAATTTAAATGTTCCAAATGACATTATGAAAAAGTGTGAGTCTTTATAAAGTATGGTGGCTAGAGTGTAAGGTTTTTATGTCATAAAGTCATTTATTTTCTCTAAAAATATAGATTGCAAAATGTATATGGAGTAAAATATGAAATAAATGATTATATGGAGGATAATAGTATTATTATTACAAAACAAATATTGTCGAGAGTGTTAGTTAATATTCAAAATAAAGTAGGGGATTAAAATGTGTGCCTTCAAAGGCCGGATAACCTCTCCACCTGTTGTAATGTAAGTCAGTTTTTTGTTGATAATATCGGGTTCTCACCGACATCAGTCAATACCCAGTTGGCATAATTTATAAAATTATGGTACCAAAAAAAGTGATATTTTAATTGATTCATAAGGAGTCCTCCTTCATGTAATATAATATGATGACTCCATACATTCAAAAGATTTAAAAAGAAGCACAACCATAGAAAAAAAAAAAACAAGATTCATGAGCAGGAAAGCATTTGAGCATATATCATCGGATTTGAGCACTTCAAATAGAATTAATGATGAGCATGTTGGAATAGGTTAAAGGAAGTCAAGAAAGATACATCATAGAAGAGACACACACATAAGAGATTCAAAGATACGATGATGATAGAAGAACTTTTTAACTGATTGAGCCCCTTGATATAAAAGTGGAAGAATAATTTTTGGATTGTGACCTTGGAAGCCAGAAAGCAGAGAAATGATAAGTTGGTCAAAGCATCGTGTTCCACTGTAGGGTGTGTTTAGGGAAAATATGAGCATAAGTTGGGAAAAGCACCACTCTGAAGGATAAATGGTGTAACAAGATAGTCAAGAGGACATTGTTGGGCGGGGTAGCTGAGTGTTGGACACTCACTGACCACACATGCACTTACCATATTGAAGTCAAAGGATAAACAATAACATGTAATTGATTATCTACACAGTTTCTTAGGAGGAGCAAGGATTTGAGTGTGGGGAAGATATTGGGAGGCCTCTTAGGCCCTTTTAATAGTCATCATACATCATACATTAGATATTAAGTAAATAATTGAAGATATATGTAGTAAAGGATAAATATACATGAGAAATTAATGAATGATTAGTTGGAGTGGGTGCAACCGCTCAAACCATCCATACAATATATAAATACTCTTGAAGAAGGAATATGAAAGTGGTTGGATATCCTTCCCCACATTTATCTCCTTATTTCTTGGGAGTATGTGAGTGGCTTGATGTTCTTAATGTTCCTCTCTTGAATGCTGACCCTAATTCTTGAGACTACAACACCACTCACTCTCTCTATATGAGATTAGTATTTATTATTTGTCATGCTCATAAATACATGAGAATAAGTTACCAAGTATACTTTTATCACTTTCTAGGGATCATAAAAAATATACCAAAAAGGGGAACTCTTTGGAGTCTCCTTTAATCTCTTTTGATACTCCCTAAACATTAAAAAATTGTTGTGCAATCTTGTTTCCTTTCACACTCATTAAACAGATTTGAAAGAACATCTATTTGGTGTAAGTTTAACCTTTTTTCAAACCGGATAGAATAATTACGAAAAATGAATACTCTAGTCAACCTTTGATGAGAAGAGTTCTCCCTTGTATTTTTTTATACTTTTTCGGGCTCGGGGGACTAAATTTATGAAAAATAAGAACCCTAGAGTGTTATTTAAGTTCTTTTCAAACTCTCTAAATGTGAAAATCTTATCGAGTTAATATTCTATGGGATCATAAAATTATACATTGAAGGACCCTTATGGGAATGAATCTCTCCTTCTTCAAGTTCGTTAAAGATGGTATGAGGGACTCATCGAAGATGAGATATATCAAGCATCTATTATCCTAGTCAAGATCATTAAAAAACAAAGAGGCACTCGTCATTCATGGTGGGGGAAAATTTGAGAGAAGTGGGTCAATTTTATGGAAAGCATTATGGAAGTTGTTTGTTGTCACCCTTGAACATGGTACTTGTTTGTGTCTTGTCTTACAGTTGGGTAAATTGTTTTTCTATGAGTCATACCAATCCTATGAGTCATTATACTCCTTCATCCTATTCGAAGAGTGCCTCCATTATCATCACACTGTGTTTTGGTCTATGTCTCATGGAGTCAATGTTGCCAAGTCATTTTTCATGGCTCATAATGTTCAAGTTTCATCCCAAATAAACCACTTTGCAGGATTACCAACCTTCATCCTCATGTCAGTTTGTGCTCATTTGATATATTATCTTACATCACTTTCCTGTGTCAATTTCGTGTAGATTATGGGGGACACATCTTGGCCCTCCTTCGAAGAGTCTGTTCCTATTGACTTCAACATATTATCTAGGAATTAGACTTAGAAATCGGTTAGTGACTTGGAACTTGCATTCCCAAATGGAAGGTCTCCTCACTTTTGACAATAGGTTTACATCATTATCCTCTGATCAAATGATTCCACAATTCCACAAATGTTTGACTTCAACTCATTTATTCACATTTGCTGAAATGTACTGAGGTGCATTGGGAGTCATTGTCATCATTGGTGATTTCCATCGTACTTGTTAATGGTATGCATCAATGAAAAATAATCAAGTGGTTTCTACCATGTTTGACATCAACACATCTATTCATGTGGATAGAATTGTACCATTTCGGGATCAACACAAAGACACTGGGAACCTCTTAGGTTCTCACCTCTATTACGTTCTTCATCGAGGTTATGATGAAGATTATTTGAGTAATTATAAGATTCCAATATGGCCATCATGTTGGTGATCTCAGTGATATATATGATGTCACATAAATCCACTTTGTATTGGTCCATGGATATGTTTTTTTCATATCATAGATCCACTGTGTATTCTTTTGTGGCTATGACCAGATTGCATCATGGAGGTATGGATCCACATTTTATGTTTGGTTTCCATATCCTTAGTCAGTGATTTCATGGATATACAATGTATTGGCCGGAGGCCATTCTTTGAGTCATTTTATTCTGAGCATGGGTATGCCTACCTCACGAATGATACACATATACTATTTGATGTTTTTTTGTAGCTTCCTCCCAACTCTCCTATTCCAACACCCATACATACACATTTTTGTAAAGTCTTTTGGCCGACGACCATCAATTTATCTTCTAACCTCCCACTTTAGGGGGAATATGTTACACACCTATTTGTTGCACTACCAAGTGTCTCACTTAAGTTTTGTAATTTCATCATCGTGTGGGGGTGTTTTTCATAATCCCTAGACATGTTGGAGGGGAAACCTATCATTTAGAGGTGGAAATACTATCTTTCACCTTGATATTTTGGCCTTTTTTGAAGATCACCACTCCCTTGCTCATATATAGAGGAGGAGGAATCCTTGTCATCATTCATTGTCCAATTATATGGGAGTGATAATCTCTCCCTATGCTTAGTTTTGGGGGGGTTGATGAAGTAGTTACAAATACCATGCCTTGTTTTGAGAGGTGGTTTCCAGGATATTTTAACTGGTTAGAGGTTGGTTCGAGATTTCCTCTATCCAAGGCAAGGTCAATTTTGTTTGTTCAACTAAATATTCACTTTCTCCCATCCTCTCCTCAAAATTATCCTATAGTTGTTATGCCGCAAATCCTATACAATGGAGGCCATTCTTGGGTGAAGGGGGGAGAATAACTTCAAAGTATCATACTTCTAATATTGTGATATTCGAGGGATGGGAAGGATATCTTGGAGGAGTTTCCACAACATCAACATTAAGGTTGTAAATGCTTCACTGTTTATTTCTTTCATAATATAACTTGGCCTATTCCCCTCATGCTTATATTTTTCACTATATGTATGTCTATTCTTCTCTAATTTGATATAGATAAATCTATTCTTCTTAACAATATATTGTAGAAAAAGGACGTATTGCCTTGTTCCTTTCAATACTTATCTTACATTAAGATATTGGACATCTAGATCAAGGGCTAGAGTAGCGAGGAAACCTGAAATAAAAGAGGTAAGTAATCTATCCTTCTCTTCTCATTCTCATTGTTGACATATAGATTAGATATACGGGGAAAGTAGAAACTAGTTGTTTCTTTCTATCTTGGTTCAAAGGAGTCTTGATCCAAGGAGGGTTTCACCTATATGCAAGGAAAGTTTTCCACAATAAAAGATACCTGCCCCTAAGGATCCAAACATGATTATTTCAGCCTTGAAAAGGCACAAAGGTTAGTCAGTCACACCAACCCTTTCAGAATATAAAATTAACTAATGATATTTCTGAACAGATTCTCCAAAATACTCCTTCTTGAAGGATCCAATGGACGATATTGACTATGATCAATAATCCTCGATTCCTTTCTGACTTACATGATTCCAACCTTTAGCAGCTCCTCTTTTCATCTGAATTAATGGTAGTATGAAACATGTTCCTTTCATGTGGTGATTAGGTCACCACTTGTTGTGACATGTCAATATAAACATCATCAACAGGTGCCCCAAAATCTATAGTTAAGAGGATTGTAAAGGGGGGATTGGAACCTCACTCTAGAACACTTCACATCTAGCATCCCAGATATAGGAAAAAATTCATGTGACACTTATTTGAAACATTGGATGTCAGGTATTCTAGATACGACTTCACCATGATTGTTGACACAAAGGCATGCTATGGAACTATGACCATCTAGTCATTGAATGTTTCTTTAAGGGTTTGATTAAATACAAATATTGGATTATGGATATCTAGGTATCCTTGATGAAATACTTCTAGATATGCACCTTGTATTGTGATTTTATTCCTAAGATGGATGTTATAATTTGAGTATTTATTCCTCTGGTTATACTCCTTATACACACCATGAATGGTGTTTAACAGGTAAATCAGAGAGGAAAGGCTAAGGGACCCTGAAAATTAAGGCCTATCATGCCTCCATGCTACACCGAGGTGTCGAGTTATCTATCATCCCATACCAACTAAGAGTGAGCAACCATTATTATACATGAAGTAAATCACAACACACCTCAGCCATCTCTTTTTTCCAGTAGACTATATTTCCACATGCATTCCATACAAATTCCTTAGGAATTCAACTCCCATCCATAGGGTATTTACAGTATACCATGAAAGGAGAAATGTCCATAGAGTAAAATTACTAAAAATTCCAGGAATATAGAGAAAAAATTCTTTCCATTCCTTTCATAATTTAGATATATAAGAACCAATAAGTAAATGTAATGCTTACAAAAAAACACTAGCTATGTATTTATTCCATTTCTCTCATATTTTATCAGAAACCATACGATTTGATTAATTACACAAGCATAGTAAATTTTACAGGTTAAGAAAGCATATGATCATACAAAAGGAAATCATCCAACATGACTCATATTTCACTTCCTCCAGCTTATCATTGTCCTAATCATGAGGAAGGATGTGTTCCCCTTCAAAAAACACGCGAGGATGAAAATTATTATCATATTGAACTTTGGTATGCTTCTTAGGTGTCTCATCTACCATGGAAACATATGGATGATGTTCATAAATACATTCTATATGAAAGAGTTATTCCTCATCAGTTAAGGTATTGGGTAGGATCTCAATATATAGTTTCAACAAGGGGATTTCACATTCAATTATAATGACTACCTCCACTCCATGCACTAGCTAGAAAAGGGTAAATCTTGTGGTAGTGTTTTCCAAGGTTTTGTATGCCCAAAGAGAAGGGAAAAACATGAGGTGGAAATTTGATTTATTCTTATTGACCATCATATCAAGAATATTATTCAATACTTTATAGATGACCTGTACTTGACCATTGGCTTGAATATAGTATGGAAACAAGTTCTCTATTTGAAAACCCAACCGACCAACCAATTTGAACATCATCTTTTTTTGAAAATATGAATCATGATCATTGACGATCTCTTGAAACACACCAAACATAGCAATAATATGATTGAACATGAATACATATTTTGTATTACCATCATTCAAGAAGGTCAAAATAACTTCCAAGTACTTAGTAAAGTAGTTGATGGTCATGATGATTTATTTGTGACCATCTGTCCAAGTAGGCCGACATGACATAAAATGCAATTGAAAGTTGGTGAAGGGAATGAAAATAATGGAGTATGATGTGCACACATTTTCTTAGTAAATATTTAATAGGGATGGCATTTCATGGAAGCTTCAATGTAATATTGAAAAATTGGTGGCTAGAAGTATCCCATGCATATTGTTTTTTGGGTTGTTAACATCTGAGAAAGATGACCACCACATGATACATTGTGAATATCATTCAAAACTATATCATATTGTAGTAAACATTAAAATGTATAAGAGATGATATATCCCTTAACTTCAAAAATAAACCCTTGAACAACCAAAATGCTAAAACATTCACCATGAATAACACAATAATATAGAGGAGAAACCTTAAGGTAGGGTAACACCATCAAATACTCCTTATGGAGGGAATAAATCCATAATCCATTCCTTATACAAGAAAATACAACTTGACACACATCCAATACAATGATGCTCATGTGTATTTATACTTTCTCATGAATATTCCTAAGGGTCTATGCCAACTACCCCTTATTATTATATTCTTTTCTTTATATTACATAGTGGGCCTATTCCATTATTATGGCCACATTACATTCATACTTTAACCTTCATACATTCATACTCCTATTCCTTGTGTACATACTTTGATACCCCATATTAACCTTTGTAGGTGCATTAAATTCCATTCCCCATGGCATGTTTTATCCTAGAAACATGGGGAGAATCCATAGAATATGTCCTACTGAGAAATTAATTCAACTGGTACTATGCACTAACATCCATCCATCTATTTGAAATGTGGACATGGATTCCAATTGTGGCCTTTCCTCGATGCTTATTAGGGTTTCTTCTTAGGATCCATGTATTCATTGCACTACTATGATATCTCCATGCATTTATTTTAGTCCTCCATGTGCCTCCATATTGGTTGCCTCTCTAGTTCCATGTTGATCCATCTTAACTTTGGTGATGTTCATGCCCTTTCCTTGATGAATGTCATTTATCCAAGTGGTGTGTGTGGAAATATACAACAACCTTTAATATCGATTCTTCTTTCTTTGACTCTTAAATATGTGGTCCCTTAGCTTCTTCTTCATTTTTATGCCCTTCCTGGTTCTTTTCTTCAAGTTCTTATGTAGGCTCTTCTTCCAATTCAACCCCAAACTCTTCATATAATGTCTCATTAGGAACTACATTTTTTTTCCCCTACAAGGAATTCTTCAAGTTCCACCTTAGGCCCTTATTGCTTAGCAAAAGATATATCCTTCAATATAATTTGTTTTTTCTTGTACCAAAGATTCAAAAAATTCTTTTTCACATTCATATTATTTGTACAAACTAATTCAATCCAATGATATTCGAAAATAATATCCACATCATCCACATTTATAGCATAAAAATATGAATGCAACACTTATTTATCCATGGTAATCTTAAAATCTTTAATATTTTGAATATTTTCACCCTCAACGTATGTGCTTTGAATATATTGGGTACTTGCAATATTTTAGCTGAGTTAACATTAATAAAGTTATGCTTTCTACTAGGGTCTATAGAAAAAATAACATTTTTTTGTTTAATATAACCATGAACCTATAATATGCAGTTGCCATGTGATAATAAATCCATAATTCCCTTATTATCCTTCTTCACAACATGAGGCCACCTATCTAAAAATATGTTTTCATATTCTTCATTGGAAAGTGCCATCATCTTGTCATAGTTAAGTAAATTCCACCAAATGGTTGCATTTACTCTTTAATTCATACCTACCCAAAATTTCCATGACTTCCCCACAATGATTTTATCCCTTTTATGTATTCTACAATACCAAGATCATCATCTTTTCGAGTAAACAACCACAACATCTTGTTGTTGAAACCCGAAAATAAAACAAGGGTTTCAAAGAAAATCACTTATTTTTCAATGGAGCTCCTTTATATAGTTAGGGTATTTGGAGAAACTATAAAATAATCATATTTTCAGTTATACTTGTCTAATTGGCTATTATGACCCCACATTCAAAATTCCATAGCTTCTTTATGTAATGAACCTCAAATTTACCATAATTTTTTTTCTTATGTATCACTGATCTCCAATTTCATATATATTCATTGCTAAAATGAGATAGTCTTCATTCCTATTATAAAAATCTGTGAGGTATCTTATGTTCTGTCTATCACATGATGCCACTCTACACCAGTCAACTTACTTGGATAGGGAAAGTTACATGGATAATTTACCAAAATTATAGAAGTTTCCTTTGTCTCAAATCTACTCATATATATATATATATATATATGTCTAGGCTTAGGAATTATAGTCCTAGTCTATCCTTAACACAAGTCTCCTACATTGTGCACAAGGCTAATTAATTGTATTTGACATAAAATTCATGTGCCTTTTATTAAGCCAAGGGGTCAAGACCATATCCCTTAGCTGAACATATAGGGTTTTGAAAAAGGCACTTGGAAACCTTTGGCGTGGTTCAATTCTTCAATGGGTTTTCTACATAAATCATGGTTAACAATCTTCCAGTCGCCAATTAACTATAGGTTTGGGTAACGAAATTTAATGGCAAGACTCATTTGAATCAGACTTAACTCTATGATGTCTTAACAGAGTCTCATCTGAACAATAGGCTAACTGCAATGATACAGTTGGGAGTAAACGAATTTCAACTAGTTAAGTCATGGAGGGATCATCATTAGCTTCACGACTTTCTTGATGTGGGAAGAAATATTTTTCTATCAGAGGGAGTTAAATCTTTCAACATCTGCCATTAATGGGTGCTTGGGTGTATGCGTTTCGATGGTGTCTCTTGTCCTTCCCTCCAACTGAATCATGCCAAATCTTCCCCATCACATGGCCAGACCTACCTATGTACCCTCTACATTTACTTGGCATCAAAGAACTACTCTTAGGGTTAAGTGTGTTTTTCCTTTGTCATTGTGAATCCCTCAAGATGGCATTGTGTGTTATTTCTCTATAAGGAAACTGTAAATGTGGAGGCCACTACCCAGTGGAGCAGACAACACAACCACCTTCTCTGGTAAGTTTTTGAATGCTACTATAGATCTAAATGGTAGAGTGAAACTTCAAAAGAATAATTGCAGTGAAAACGACATCCGTTCTGTAACTCTTGTTATAATATTTTTGTTAAACATCCCTTGTCGTTACTCCTTAAAAATCTTTTTGGGATAAGCTTGCTCCTGGAGGAAGTTGTAACATTCTCTTGTTTCCTTCTCAAGTTCTCTAAAAGTCTCGGCATTCCAATCCATGATTCTGTATTTAGAGAGCTTTACACTTGCATAGTTTCCTTACGTGTATTTTAACTCCTAGGTTTTGTTATATTCTATTATCGTTATTCTTTATGGATTCTCAATGGGGTAAGTTGGGGCTTGATATTAAATCATCATGAGGCTATGATATTTCTTAAAGGAGTCGAAATTTTTTCTGTGTGGTAGTATAATATATTGCATTCTTCTTAATTTCCCCTATAAAGGATGAAGCTATTGTTGAAATTACTAAGGCAACTGAGAGGGGGGGGTGAATCAGTTGTTA
>CBVK0102270726.1:0-11411 GCA_900067695.1 Picea abies | reverse complement strand
AGAGGCGAGGTTACCCCACCTAGAGAGGAGGAGGATCCCTCCATGAAAAGAAAGATGACACCATCAAAGCCCTCCTCCCGAAAGAAATCTAAGGCCACCCGGACCACGCTTAAAACTACCCTTACCCCGGATGACTTCGACTTCCTAATTGTCGCGTTGAACGATGTTTCACTCGAGCTCGCAGAAAAGCAAGAAGAGCTCTTCAACTGAATCAAAGGCGAACTCAAAGAAGTGAAACATGCACTCCAGTCCAGTCAGGAACATGCACTCCAGTCCAGTCAGGAACATGCAATGAGCCCACTCAACTGCACCAGATCATTGATCAAGTCGAAGCTCGCCTTCGACGAGCTCAAGAAGACACAGCACAAGACACCTAGGCTTTGATGCAAGCAAAGAAAGCACTTCTAGAACAATAGAAGGAGGCAGAATGGGAAAAGATTACCCTGAAAGTGAAGTGGGACGAGGAAAAGGTACAGTTGATAGCAAAGCAACTTGAAGTTCAAGAAAGGATTCACAAAGCACTGCACTTTGTGACAGTCGTAGAGGTGAAGATGGAAGATTGTCTCCCATAGTAGGTGACCCAACTGGAAGAAGTAATCCAGCAACTCCAACAGCGCATCACTTATCTGGAGCTCTGCATCATGCTCAAGACCCCTTAGTAAATAAGAGATCTAAGAGAGGCCACTACTCGAAGCGTAGTTGGTCGATTAAAAACCTTTGCTTTGGAATGCAAGTAGCTGAGTGCTAGAAGTGCCCAAACTTATGAAACCCTTGTAGAGAATCCAGAATTGAAGACATTGGAGGCACATCTCCAAGAAGAAAAGCAGCATGCAGACATGCTACAGGCATAGATCAAGACTTTGACTCTAGTTGAAAGAATGAAGAGGTTTGCAGAACAACACACAGCCCAAAAACAGGTACATACACTACAAAGTAAAGTTATGGAAGTCACCCAATGACTTCAACCAATCCAAGAAAGGGCGTGCCAACTGTTCGCTGAACTTGAAAGCCAGGAAGCTGAACTCGAACAGGTTGTCCTCACTGCAAAACAACGCCTGGAAGGATCACTTAATGACATAGTGATCTAGGAATTTACTGAGCAAGAGGTTGTCGCACTACAGCAGGTCGAAGCAGCTCGATCCAAGCTTGAGGCATTCAAGGCAAAATTGATCAGACCTGAGTGACTCGGGACGAGTCACAGGTGAGTGTTGGGGGCTTGTTGGCCACATTGGAGGCACATCTCCAAGAAGAAAAGCAGCATGCAGACATGCTACAGGCATAGATCAAGACTTTGACTCTAGTTGAAAGAATGAAGAGGTTCGCAGAACAACACACAGCCCAAAAACAGGTACATACACTACAAAGTAAAGTTATGGAAGTCACCCAATGACTTCAACCAATCCAAGAAAGGGCATGCCAACTGTTCGTTGAACTTGAAAGCCAGGAAGCTGAACTCGAACAGGTTGTCCTCACTGCAAAACAACGCCTGGAAGGATCGCTTAATGACATAGTGATCTAGGAATTTACTGAGCAAGAGGTTGTCGCACTACAGCAGGTCGAAGCAGCTCGATCCAAGCTTGAGGCATTCAAGGCAAAATTGATCAGACCTGAGTGACTCGGGACGAGTCACAGGTGAGTGTTGCGGGCTTGTTGGCCCTTGACCAAGTTTTGAAGAATACTTGGTCATAATTGACCATTTTGGGACTGTGACAGCTTGCCAAAGATGGAGCGCAACGCGAAGCAAGCAAGACCTATTTTTGGGTACCTTTTAGGGTTTTTGGGTTGATGTAAAGGGAAAGGGATGTTGGCCCATGGGTTTACCCACGCTTAGGCCCATTTTGTGATCTATAAATAGATAGTTAGGGAATGTAAGAAGTAGTAGATGTGATTGCTTAGTGCAAGTAGCTAGATCTGTGTGATTGGATGTATATTGCAAGTGCTCTATGCATGATTGTAAGGGGATTGACAAGCTAAGTGCGAGTTGTTACAGTTTTGTGTTAGGGTGAAAGGAAGAAGGATCTAGCGAGCTACACAGATCTTCTGTCCTGTGTGAGGTAAGGGTCACTGAAGCTCTGTGTTGTAACCACTTGACCGAGATAATATAAAGAAGAAGACTTTGTGGAAGTAGCCCCAGGGTGGGGGTGAACCACGGTAATTGTGTGTATTGTGCTTTGAATGTGTATTATCTCCTTCTTGGCTAAGTGCTTGTCATGATTAAAGAGATCTAGTTCTGCTCTATGCTTATAATATAGGAATAAATGTTAGATCTGATAGATGCTTAGTGCTTGATCTGTTGAATCTAATTTATACTTTTGTGGTTAAGTACCGAATCATCTTTAGTCTAAATATTCACTGCGATGCTCTGTGCTTTTTGCGAAGTACCATAAAGGATAAATATTTATGAATGATCTATGCTAAGTATCCTGTAAAATATATAATCATAGATCGGTGTCCCAGCTAAGGTTGCAGACACCTGAGTTCTGCAACCACCCCTACCTCTACCTCGGGTGAGACTTCATCTGCTTCGTAGGTGTTGTCGAAAGGGTCGGTAGTTAGGGTTTTGTTGGTGCTCTCTTGAGCTTTGAACCCTGGGTCTGCCCCTATGCCAACATCAGTTCTCGAAGTTCAATCTCGCTACTATGTTTGTCACCACCACCCGTGTGTTTGTGCATGTGATGGGACGAATTGGATAAACTTTGGGGCACTTTTAAAGCTTGTTATCGCTTGGGCCTAAAAGGGCATCATCACTTATGTTTTCCTTTGTGTCAAACTTGGAGTAAGGGTCTCTTGAAAAAATCATTCTAGAGTGGAAATATTCATATTGATTTCGAGAACTTGATTATGTGAACATAGCTTTCAAATGCCACATATGTCAAGCAATACATCATTTGCAAGGTGTTTATCCTAAGGTTCCAATCTCACAAGGTAGAAAGAAAAGACAAATAAACCCTAAGGTTGGAATCATTCTCATATGCCTCTTAAAGTAATGTCCAAACAAGAAGCAATGCACTTTAATTTTAGGGCCTAGACAAAGGCTCATGTCTTGCCTTTGGATGTAGGGGATGATCTTTCATCAATCACTATGTCAAACAAAGTTAAGCCCTAAAATGAAAATTATTTTGAATGATAACCCCTCATGGGGGTTGAAGAGGGCCCATGACTCAAATAACCCAAATATGAAAAGGGACGTGGTGCCAATGATTGATTGTGATGTAGTTCAATAGGTTGTTTCATCAAAGATTGCCCCATTTTGTTGTGTGGGAGGATGTCCAAAAGAAGAAAGGGAAAAGAGGTACTCACATGAATGATTAAATTGATATTTAGCAAGGAGGTGTGACTTGTTAGCATATATATAGTCTTTGTCCAATAGTTCAGTCAAATTATGGGCTTGATCGAATCTAATTGTAACTAATTATTTTGATCAATTGAAAGGGTAGAACATTGATGTTAGGCCCCTGATTTGCATTACTAGGAGTTGTTAACCCAATCATGGTTATTTTAATGCTTAGTTTTTTCATGTTAATACAATTCTTTATGTTTAAATTTGCCCAAAAATACAAGATGGTGAGTACAATGGGATATGGAATTTTAGAATTAGACAAAACACATTTTTAAGGTAATGAGACTTTTTTTTTTTTTAAATTGTACGTTTTCTTAAAATCATAGAAGGGTTTTCCCTAAGGTATTAAATAAATAAAAAAAGGGTGTGATAAATTCTATAATCAAGGGAATTTTTAAAACTTCACAAAGGTATATGTTTTGAATTTATTTTATTAAATAACCTTTCATGTAATTAGTTTCTAACTACCAATAGTATTTCAACTATGGGTTCTCTTCTATTGGGTATGTTTTTTTGTTCTTGTACTCATTGAGATGTATTGAAGGATAATCAAGGAGGCTATGTTTTGATTTTCTTCTTTAAGATCTTGGGCTTGGGAGAAATAGTCAATAGATAGCTACTATTCAAATTCCATCATTGGGATCTCTTCTATACGTTATATTCTTTGTTCTCATATTAGGATGTATCAAAAGATAAGCAAGGTGGCTTGGATCTTGTGCCTTTGAATGTTGTGTTTGGGGTAATAATTTTTTGTCAAATAAAAATAAATTATTTTTCTAAACCTACATAAAGTGGCACCTTCAACAAATAGTCATTATGCATAACAAAGGGGGATAATAAAGCATGTCATGATTGCTAATTATTTTTCCAAACCTACATAAAGTGGCACCTTCAACAAATAGTCATTATGCATAACAAAGGGGGATAATAAAGCATGTCATGATGGCCATATTTGTAAAAAAAAAATTACTTTACCTTTTATTCATGAAAACAACCTAAATATCTAGATAACCAACACAAACAAAAGGAGAAAAAAAACAGTATCCCTTCCCTTTACTTGATGAGAGCCTCATATAGTATGTGATTATCTTTCTTCCCTTCTTTTCCTTTCTTTTCTTTACTTCAATCAAACCCTTATCCATGAACTTTGAATCATACAGGTCCTCTGAAAAAACCTAATTGTCTGTCACAATTCAATTTTTTTGAAAGGACTAATTCCCTTCCCTTTTCATTTGAGCCATCAATTCCCTTGATTATCTTCCCCGGGGAAGATACTATGTGATGAGACTAATAATTCTCACTCATAGGTACCATCGTTAGTTTTTTCTTTCATGAAGTTATAGTTGCTAGGCATTTCTTTCTCATCTTTAGGATCCACAAACTTGGTGGAGCTCACAACCTCCACCAAATGGTGATGTTCCTTAGTTTCTTGTTATTGAGTAGGTTTGCAACCTTTATGCTTTTTGATCTTCCTCCTAGGAAATTTTTTATGTTTTGGACAGGATGTTGCTAAGATCTCATAGGAAAAACATAATTTGCATCTAAAGATAACATATGCATAGTCCAATTCTAGCTTCCAAACCTTTTCTATCACTTCAAACTAGATTTATTTGGGAATACTAGTAACAAAATCTACTTCAACACACAACCTAACGTAGGTTGTGATATGGATTTTATGAGTTTTAGGGTAACCTTAATGAAAATTCTCTTGAGAATTTCCAATGGAGGTCAAAGATCTAAGTCCCCATAACTACAAAGGAAGGATGGGAAGCCTAACCCATGTTGAAGCCGAAGTTAAAGATCTACTAAAGGATTGAAGGTAGGGTCTCAAGGTTTTATGCATACGTGAACATGTCCCCAAAATGAGGGATACACTCTCTATGTTCAATAGAGTCAAACTTTGCAATGAAGTACCCACAAGAATATGGATAAATGTAAGATTCTTCATGAAGGAGGGGTTTCCAAACCTAAGAAACCTGTAGATTGAAGTGTATGAATCAAGGCCAAAACACATTAAAACAACATAGTAAACCATGGGCCAAGTAGAATTATTTTTTAATGAATAAATATGACATGTATCAAAGCAACTTTCTCAATAATGAAGCATCTAATAGGATGAGAATGTGGAGCTTCAACATGACTAGTGGGTGCCAAAGCTTCTTTGAGACTCTATTTCAACTTGTGAGGCAAGGAACTAATATGGTGGGGGAACTAGTTGAAAAGGGGAGATCAAGTGTGTCATTAAGTGATGAAGAGGTAGGTACACATAAAATATGGGCAATGTATGGTCACCACACGAACTAGGGAAACACCCAAGAAAAATGAAGGCTCATTATCCAATCTCTTGCTCGAGTCTTTAGAGTATTTCATTTAAATATTCTATGTTTAAAAAATTACTCAAAACACTAGGCCATGTCAACAACCAAACTTCTTATGGTGACACAATTCCCCTCCACAAAATTCTTACCTAAATTTCAATAGTAACTTGCAACCCAATGAAAATATAATGGTCGGATATAGTGTACTATCTAAAATCTTAGCAGAAAATTCTAAAGTAGGATAACTAGCCAATGAAATGCACCTTTTCCAACAAGGCCTCATTAGAATTCAACAATACAAATCAATCCCAATACACCCAAATATTGGTTGACTCTATCAATACCATATATTGATTTAGAGGTGTCAAAAACTTATAGGGCACTCAAAATACACAATATCAACAATTGGGTTTCATGATTATGACAATGGAAATTGAATTTTATGTATTTTGTTGATTGTTTTTTCCACCTAAAAAATTACATGTAGAACAAACTATAAAATACCTAAAAAACATTGAGTCTATGCCTCTCGAAACCATTTTGAATTAGTTGAAATGAAAAAAATAACATCAAATACCATTAATAACTAGTTAGAAATGGAACCTAAGGTGCTACAACAATAACCTACTAAAAAAAGAAAAACCTTGAAAAACTAGGGCCCTATTGCAATCTCATCTAAGTTAAAAAAACTTCACAATTTCATTCTTGTTGCAATCTCTTCTAATAACCTTCAAATTAACATAAAATTTTGCAAAGCTAGGTAGGTTTTTCCATAACCCTCTATATAATTTTAAGAAGATTGACAACTTCATTTCTAATGCTTAAATGATCCTTATCTTCTTCATGGTATTGGGCATAGTGGTTGATATGATGCTTGTGTATCAATCACACAAAAACTTTATGATCTAATATCTCTTCAAGATATCAAGCACTTAATGGAAGTTTTAATCAATCAATTATGGTCATTTTACGTTTCAATAACTAACATTGAAATCTTGCCCTTTGTTGTTTTGTTTTTTTTAATAGGTTCTTGTTGGGTTTTCTTATATTTTTTTATCATGTGTGTTCTCTTCCTCGATGAAATAAGAAACAAAAACCAGTTTCTAAAGAGAAAGAGATAAAAAACCACCTATGATGATAAGTAATTTCTTATTTATGGGTCATAGTCCTTGTTTTTTACATGTGCAATAAAAAAAAATTAGATGCACTTAACAATTGTGTTTTATTAGCATACCCTTAAATAGGGGAAAGGAAACATTGAAGTGAAGTAGAAATTATATATATCATAATTATAATTTATTTTCATCTTCTACAATCAAGAACCATAAAAAAATACTAGAAGCATGTATGGTTCATGCAGAGGTCAGATCATTCTTCTGTGATGGATGTGGAAGTAAGAAGGAATAGCTTCCAAGGAGAACAACATTGGCCTTGGCTTATTAGAGCTTCATATTGGTGTATGGGGTTTGAGCAGAATACCTCTATATGTATACAAGAGTAAGTTTTCTCACCTCTATATGTATACAAGAGCACGTTTTCTCAGAAGCTAAGGCTTTATGACCAAGATGATGAGATTTTGAGAGTTCTCTCATTTATCTTGTGGACATTCACATTCGTTTTTCTCTACAAATATATCTTCTTCGTATAAATAGAAACAAGAAAAATCAAAATTAATTTATAATTTCTCCACATTGAGAGACGTGAATAACAATATTAGAGAAATAAAATTATTTCTCTCTCAACTAACCAAGAATATAATACTCCCACATGAATATGTGGGAGAAACACAATTAGTGAAATAGAACCAGCTCTGAATATCATGGTAAGTATTCTCCCTACACAATCCATACCCTATTTTTCTAGACATTAATATGTGAGTGCTTGAATTTGTTATTTTATTCATCCATATTTATGTTCAAAACACATTAAAGAATCTATCCTAAAAATTTAATAAAATAAAAATACATATAAATTTAATTAAAAATATCAACTCTTTATATATAGTAAATATGAAATTTGAAATAATGTTGTAGAATCCATTCATAAACCGGAAATTTAATTTTATAACAATTTTTTTAAATTATATATTGAAATTTAAAAATTATTTGTAAATATGTGTTAAAAAGTTTATATTTTCATAATATAGACGAACACTTTGATTTTATAATTTTTTAAATTATATATAGAAATTAAAAAATTAATCAGGGTTAATGTTAAGGACTCTGACCGGAACTCAAGCCAAACTAAGTTGCATGTGGAGTCAAAACGTTAGTTGTGCCCCTTCTTTGAAACTCCCACAGTTGGGGTCATTGCTCGAAGATATTGATATTTGTATAATGAATGTACAATAATGACATTACCAAGCTTAACATTAAATGTACGCTAGATTTTAGGCTTTCTTGACACTTGGTCGGGTGCTGGCAATTTTCTATTGGCTTTGGATAGATTACGAAGGAGCATGTGGAACTTTATTATTATATTTAAAAATATAATTATTTTTACAATATAAAAATTATTATATTTAAAATTTTATTATTATAACAATGATTTAGCATTGATTTTCATATTAGTTTTATGTTGACTTAAAAAATGTGTATAAATTTTAATGTTGAACATAACAAATAAAATAAATAAAAAATTCAATATATCAAAATTGGTATTTTTATGACTTTTCATTGATCAATAAATTGATAATATTATTGCAACCTTCACTTCATTCAAGGTTTGAAATTAATTTTGACATGACTATATATGAGTGTCACTTTCTTATAAGGTACAACTCTATTGATAAAATATTTTTATAACAAATAAGACTTCTTTTTTATTTTATTTTCTTATTTTTCCAAATGTGTAGTTATGAAACCATTTTTAATTCTTTTGGTATTTTTATGACTTTTCATTGATCAATAAATTGATAATATTATTGCAACCTTCACTTCATTCAAGGTTTGAAATTAATTTTGACATGACTATATATGAGTGTCACTTTCTTATAAGGCACAACTCTATTTTTTTTTTCCAGGAAGAAAATTATTCTCAAATTTATATTAAGAGATAAATTCGTTTACAATAATTGAAGTTAACAGCAGGAAAATAGATTGATACAAGAAGGCATTGCTGGCCCATCGCAATCAAATACAGAGTGTTCCCAAGAGGAAAATGCGAGAAGTGCACAGCAGGAAATGGAGCGGGATCAGTGATGGCCCATCGCTGATCAATAACAATGATAGTCCGAAGTGAATACTGTAAGGAGGCTCCTTGATGATAACCGCCTTGACCAGTAGTGAACCTGAACTGTATAATTCAATGCTTATCCTGAGCTGCTAGAATATAACATTAAGGCTCGAAAATATTGATAGTGGAGATGGGGCTATCAATACCATTATCACAATGGTAGACCAAAAGTTTCCCCGCCTCCTGTCCGAGAGCCCGCTTGGATAATGTATCTGCCTCAGAATTGTGACATCTAGGAATATGATGGAAAATAGCGTCAGTGAAAAGGTTGGCCAGCATTCTGGTTAGTTTCTTCCATCCTTCGATATGAACGGATTGGAGATTACTCTTGTGGTTAATCCAATCAATTATTAATCTTGAGTCACCAAGAACCAGTAAGTGGTTTAATGACCAGCTGGAGGCAAGAAAGAGAGAGGCCCATAAGCCCATAAGCTCTGCTTTATTGTTGGATCCGTCACCATAGTTCATAAACCACTTGGTGACTCTAGATGAATGTGTCTTGAGAGTGCCCCCGGCCCCACAGCAATGTCCATTGGCCAGAGCTGCGCCATCAAAACAAATTATAGTGGACCCAGGATCCAGCGAGAAATATACAGGCTTAAAATGCAAATCTTTGATAGTAGACAGCTTCCATTGAAAGGAGGACAAAATTTGGTGGATGACCGCAACGCAGGAGGGAGGACGACCTTCGAATGACATCTGATTGCGTTCCAGCCAGATCTACCAACACACGTGCGCCACCAAAGGGTGTGGGGCCGATCTGTCAGCGAGCCATTTATCTAAACAGTCGGTGAAAGAAACTCCATTCCAGACCACCTGAAGAGGGAGGAGCCGAGATAACCAGTTCCAACAGTTAATAGTGAAAGAGCAGTGAACCATAAGGTGATCAAGGTCTTCAGAATTGCGTTTGCAAAGTAGGCAAAGGCTGGGTCCCTGCCAACCACGTCGACGGAGTGCCTCCCAGGTGAGCACCCGATTTTTTGTACACAGCCAAAAGAATAAAAGGATCTTGAGTGGTAAAGACCACTTCCAAATCTTCAGTAGACTCGGCGTCTCAGCAATAAAAATTTGTGATTGAAGTAAGGCCTCGTATACGTTCCTGACCGAGAGGCTCCCCGAGCCGTCGCCCCCGGCCCACAGAAGAGAGTCATGTTCATTGCTGAGTGAGATACCTGCAAAGTTTAGAGTTGAGGTGAAGGCGTCCCATTCCTTGGCCAGTGGGTCTTGAAGCTGGAGAGAACTACTATGTAGCCAGCGGTCGGGCAGGTAAGGGGCACAGTCGGCCACTTTTAAATGAGCAAGGTGAAAGAAATTTTGAGCATTGAGCTGTGAAATGAGTTGAGAAGAGAGAAGGGAACGGTCTTCCATTCCGAGAATTTTATCTCGCCCAAGTGATATGTCAGTCCCCTCACCTGGTTTCCAACGGAGCTAGTGCAAGATCACCGGCGAGGCTGTGAGAAGACCTTTCCAGAAGGGTGAAGCCCTTTGCAGATCAAAGGAGGGCTTTCGAAGCCAAATAAGGAGTGGAAGGGAACCAAGGTATTTATCGATGATGAGTCTGTTCCAAATGTTGTCATGTGTGATGGCACGCCAGAAAGAAACAACCAAGAGAGCCGAGTTAAATATAGAAAGATTTTTAAGCCCCCAGCCTCCAAACTTTCGAGGTCTAGCTAGTGCCTGCCAGCTGCACAGGTGGAAGCGATGTTTTCCAGCAAGATCGTTCCACGGGAAATTGTAAGAAAGTCTACGCAGCAGTATGATAATTTTGTTTGGGATTCTTTCTAAGGTCATCCAATAGACAGCAGTATGATAATTTTGTTTGGGATTCTTTCTAAGGTCATCCAATAGACAGCGAGGCCTTCAAGCACCGATTTGACAAGGATGAACCGTCCACCCAGGGACAGCCACTTATTGCACCAAAGGCCGATTTTTCTTTCGAAAAGAGCCACTAACCAGCACCAATCAGCAGAGGAGGATGCTCCCGGTTTTAGTCGGTATCCCAGATATCTAAAACCATCTTTTAGGTCGGAAAATGAGTAGGGGATGGTATTTTTGAAGGGAGCTAGCTCAGCCTCTGTGAGACCCCAATGATGAATAGAATATTTTAAGGGGTTAATGGACAAGCCCGTAACGGAGCAGAATAGTTGAAGAACCTCCAAGATCGCCACCCACTCCGGAAGGTCAGCTCTAGACAAAAGGAGAATGTCATCCACAAACATGAGGTGTACCAACCTGAATAGCCTTGAAACCTTTAAACCTGATATACAGTTTTCAGAGATGGATTTGGCAAGAAGTAAACTAAGGTTGTCCATGATTAAAATGAATAAGTAAGGTGAGAGTGGGCAGCCTTGACGTAGCCCCCTTTCACTGTGGAAAAAATTAGTAGCCTCTCTGTTGATCAGCACCGCGAAGCCAGCACTGGTGACGCAGGACATAATCCAGTCCGTGAAATTGTTGCCAAGTCCCACTGAGAGAAGAATCAGTCTCAAGAAAGTCCAGTCAATGCTGTCAAAGGCCTT
>CBVK0102270724.1:0-10441 GCA_900067695.1 Picea abies | reverse complement strand
TGGAGTGTGTTCTTGTGGCAATTATTGGTGATGCTATCTGAAAGGATAAACTAAATAATGCTTCCATAACACCAAACCTTGGCATGTTACTTGCCCCGAGTATGCAAACTGGGCCAACGTAATTTTTCTCTAATTAATTGGTTGGGATTACAAGGTGGCATGGTTTTGTATGTTGAACTATTGACCTACATTGATTAATCATTGTGTGAGATAATAATTAAACTTCACGTTATACATCATTTGTATATATAGATTTAGAAGATATCTGGAGGGGCATTGTAGAGGATTTCCGGGTAGGTAGCTCTACAACATTTCTCCAGTTGACTGGATTTGATCAGTTGCACAGGTTGGAAGAGCTAGATAGTTGTTGTCGTACTTTGTCTGCGATCAAACAATACCTTCATTATGGACTATAAATAATACCTTCAATATGGATTAACCCAAGATAGCAGGAAAGTTTGTATCAAAAGCTTCTCAATTTATCAGTTTTTTTTGTTTATATTTACAAATGTTTAGATTCTACTTGGACAAGGAAGGGCATTAATCCAATGAATAAATGCCATCATTTCAAATTAACCACCATCTTATCATTGTCCAGAACATATTCTTGCAATGAAAAATCATTAATATCTCTTATTGCATGGCTCATTATGATATTTGAGCTGGCCGACACCCAGCCCCTGCATATGATATTTTAGCAAGCAAGGGAGGTGTTGTCACCTAAATTCATTCCTCCACAAAATTGCCTTTAAATCGGAGAGGTGCAAACTCATGGAAGTGCATCATAAGAATGCATTTTTAGAATGAAGCAATTGCTGAAAAGCATTACATTGAACAGTTGCAGAAGGAGAGAGAATACCATAGTTGTCATTCTGGCGACAAAGCTTGATTACCAATTGCCTAGAACCATGCCATCTATTCTTTAGGTGCCATAAGAAGATTTCAAGATGCATTGAGCATGGCTGTTTCCTGGATAATTCATGCAATTTATTCAGGGACTTGCAATAACCATACCCAGACTGGTGCGAAAATGACTAGAGGAATGGCAGCATGAGATAGAGAAAAGTATGGAGGAAGAAGGTGCTACACTATCCCATCTGTTGGACCTTTATATTGTGATGGTGGCTGACTGCTCCACAGTTCTCAACCTTTCGACTGCTCCAACTGAGGCCGGAGGCTAAGATGCAAGTTTGTGATGGTAAGGGCAGCCACATGGCTCTAGAGCTTGATTGCAATCTCCTTCAAGGATAAAGGCTTCTTCTCCTCTTTTTATTGTTATAATCTTATGTTTTCTCTGTCGTGACATATTCTCTTACAGCTTTCATATCGCCAGTGGTGTAAACCAAATTTGCAATCTGCTAAACTCCTGGTTTATAGTGGTTTAAAGCCGCCTTTTATACTCATGTTTATGAGCTAATATTTTGTCTTTGTGGTAAGTGTTTTGATTTGTGTATGCTTGCATGATCTCTATCACCATACAGTTTAACATGTTATGAACTCTGGGGTTATAACCCTAAGACAGGGGAGTCGATAACTAATGACTAATAATTAATTCTTCGAGGTTTTTGAATTTGAGTGGCTATTTATGATGCTTCCTTCCTAAGAAAACAAAACATTATATTCAACCAGGAAAACCTTAAACATTCTGGGGAACATTATTGACTTTAAACTTTCATCATTTATTTTGAGGTTATGTCATCAATGTAACACAATCTAGATATGAAGCAAAATCTCTGGTAAAATATTTTCCATTTTTTTTAATATACTTTTCCTTTCATTTATCCCCTACTGAGTTCGGATAGTTTGGATATAAATATAGAGATGGCTGTGTTTTGAACCTGTAGAGGTTGTCACCATTTCCCCTTCTCTTCAGTATATATCTTATTGCTTGAATTTCTCACTGTAGAGAAAAATCCTTCAGTATATATCTTATTGCTTGAATTTCTCACTGTAGAGAAAAATATATTCACACTTTCTTCCAGAAATATTGAACAACAAAAATGTTTGATTGTTCAACCGTATGCAGCAGAAGCGCTTGGTTTTCTGCTACGTCACTCTATTACTGTTAACCCATGCTTGATTGGGTTTATGGTCTACCTTGCAGTATAAAAGTGCTAAACAACCAAGGGATTGCACAAGCACAAACAAACAAAACTCAAGAGAAATAAAATGTTTGATTGTTAAACCGCAAACAAAACTCAAGAGAAATAAAATGTTTGATTGTTAAACCGTATTCAGAAGAAGCGCTTGATTTTCTGCTACTTTCAATCTATTCATGTTGACCCATGCTTGATTGGGTTTATGGTCCACCTTTCAGTATAAAGTGCTAAACAACCAAGAGATTTCACAAGAACAAGCACACAAAAATCAAGAAATAAGATGTGTACACATTAGAGTAACCAAAATTTTTAAAATCTGTACGAGTCAACTAGTTGACCAGCCACCGTACTGACTCGGCCAAGCACTCAGTTGAGAGGGTTGCTTTGGTACCAAACCAGCCAAGTCAAAGCATGATTCGGCTGGTTCAGTACCAAACCGGCCCTACTCGGCCGAGTCCATACCTATTCAACCGAGTAGGTACTGGACCCCCCGTGGCAGACTCAACATGGAAAATTCAAAGTAATTCCTAAACCCTACCAAAAAGCTATAAAAAAAAAACCTTTCGCCACCCAAGCCTGCACCCTCGCACCCTCTATTTTCCTCACACCTTTCTCATTGAGCATTTGGAGTTTTGGAGCAACCTTGAAGCACAATGATCTGTCCCAACCAAGTATGTTAATAACATTGAACAGTTAAATGATAAATCTGTCCCTCTTTTTTCCTCTCTTTAAATTGCATATTTGAAATCTGTCTATATAATATAAAGTTTTATAATTTCAAGGTTTCAGCCTTCTACTAGTTTGAAGTATGAACTTAGCATATTAAAAATTTAAGATAAAGTTTGCAATGTTCTGTATTTGAATTTGCAGATTGAAATTTTACCACGGCCCCAAGAGTCAAAGAGTCTGTATGGATCCACGCTGATTTTGTTGATGACGAGATTTATTGCAAATATTGCTAGAAATGCATAAAGGGGAATCGTAGGTTGAAAGAGCACTTTGTTGGTATAAGAGGCCAAGTTACCTCATGCATGGCCCCATCAAAGTAGATTGGATAGAGTAGATTGGGATTGCAAAATCAGCTTGGGAAATTTGAAGAAGACGACAATAGGGAAAAGGAGATGTTTGTAGCATGTTTTTCAGACTCTAGATTTTAAAGGCCATTTAAAGCCTCATTGCTTATGTATTTTCTTTTTGATATGTATTGCATTCAGTACTATTTTGAAATTTTTTTAATATATTCACCCTTACATAATATATATAAGCAGACTTTGCACAAAATGTTTGAAAAAAACAAAAATCAAACAAAAAGCTCCAATCCCAATGTGCACAAGATTTGACCAGGAAAAGCCATAAAGGCATTTAAAACCACCTTGAGAAAATAATGGGAATAAATCCTTCACTTGCTTCTCTCCAAAATAAAATTCTCTTTCCACTGGAAAAGAGCTTTCGTAATATTTTGTTAATTGCTTTCGTAATATTTATTTTTTAATTATGATATTAAAAGTACAAAATTTCAGTTTTTACATGGCTCTAAGAGCTATTCCCTGGTTTTAGGAGATTATTTCACAGTGAATTGGTGAGATTATTTTTGGGGAGGTGTAAGGTTGAATATTTTTTTTATTCTCATGATAAAATGGATTAAGTTGAAATCAAGAGGTTTTGTATCATGTTATGAACTAAGAACGAAATCTTTTAAGTCAAAATCTTTTATTTTTAATAGAAAAAATTCAAAAATAAATATAAAAGTAAAAATTGTTTTTTAATTATATATATTTATTTCTTTATTAAATATAATAAAAAATTATTTTTTAATTAAAATATGGTTAAAATTTAATCATTCTAATTAAAAATGTGATATAATTTTTAATAGAAAAAATTCAAAAATAAATATAAAAGTAAAAATTGTTTTTTAATTATGTATATTTATTTCCTTATTAAATATAATAAAAAGTTATTTTTTAATTAAAATATGGTTAAAATTTAATCATTCTAATTAAAAATGTGATATAATGTTACTACATATTTTTAGTTGATTTTTAACCTATATATTATAGATAGAAGGGTTATAATATCATATTTTTAGTTGATTTTTAACCTATATTATATTATAGATAGAAGGGTTATAACATCACTCTTGTTATAAATTCAAAAATTTAATGTTTTTTTTATTGAATCTTTATTTATTTATATAGAACTTTATTTATAGTTATGGATAATGGAGAGGATAAACAAATTTGATTTTTGTTAAAAAACTTGTTTATTATCTTGTTAAATGATGAATTTTAGATATTTTATAAATTTTGCATATAGAAATAAAAAATAAAATAAAATAAATGTTGAACTTATATTGTTTATTTATTTTATTTTTTAAAAATCAAAATTTGGGATGGTAGAAGTAAGTGGTAGATGGCCTCCCCACTTTGACCTGTTTATGTGGGTAGGTTATGGGGATCCTCCCTTACATAAGGGGGTTGAAGGGGGTAGCATCATGAGTGATTACTTGCCTCAACTTCATAACTTTTTTTAATAAGGTTGATGGCATTCTTCTCGTAATGTTTTCCAAGGAAAACTTCACTAGGAAACTTAAGGGATATTCCCCACATTTGTGGATGTGATTCGTAGTGACCCTTTGACATAAACTAGTGCATCTAATCCAAGGGGATTTGATCTGGATATTTTTTGGCACTGAACTAGCCAAATGCCCAACAACATTAGAAAAATTGGTTGAACACTCTCTCTCTTTCTCTCTCTCTCTCCACATCCGTGGATGGGATCAAACCATTGGTGTAGATGAGTGCATATAATCCAAGGGGATTTGATCGAGGCATTTGTTGGCACCAAATCTCTCTCTCTCTCTCTCTCTCTCTCTCGTGGATGGGATCACTAGTGTCGATGTAGAGCTCTCTCTCTTGAACCCATTGACGTAACTCTCTCTCTCTCATATCAACCACTCAACTCTACCTCTCTATGAGTGACCGCTCAACCCTCTCACTCTCTTTGAACAACCACTTACCCCTCTCTCTCTGAGCGATTACTCATCTCTAATCCCCTTTTTAAAAACAATTAAATTTAGCAATGAATTTTTCCTTAAGAAAATCTTCTCTCTATCTCTCTCTCCCTTATTTCCTTAAAAAAATCTTCTCTCCAACCTCTCCCTTATTGAATAACTACTCAACTCTAATCCTTATTTTTCAAAACAATTAAGAGTTTATGCTAAGAGGATTCAAAATTTTCTAAAATTATATATATATCCTATTTTAAAAACAATAAAGCTCCAAAAATATTTTTTATTTATTTAAAAAAAAAATTAAAGGGTTGAGTAGATACTAAGGGGATTTTTCTTTAATTTTCTAAAATTAAAAGGAAAGTTTTTTTTTAATTTATTAAAAAATTAAAAATTCAATAAAACAAATTTATTTAAATTTATAATAAAAAAAATATTTTTTAATTTAAAAAAACATTTCTATTAATTTTATTAAAATATTGAAAATTTAATAAAATAATTCCACTTCATTTTACATAAATTAAAAGCTTTCTTCTTGATTGGGTTTAGCTTAGATGGTTAGGAGGAATGATTGTTATCCTCCCCACCCAGGATTAATTCATGTAAGTGACATTTTGAGATCTTATCAAATATGTTGTTTTAATGGTTTGGAGCCTTGTTGTGAGCAATGTAACCTGGAAAAAGAATTAAAATTTTCCTCACAAAATTCTAATTAATTTTAGTATTTGAACATAGTGTTACTAATATTATCATTAATAGTGATATCAATATATTCATTTTGTTAAAAATAAATAATACATGATCCCTATAAAATAATAACTTTATAAGGTTTTCATCAAGTTTATAACTATGTTTAAAGTTTCTAAATTGATAAAAGTTTGTATTGATGAAGTTCAAACACATTATATAGTTGGTACGTTGAATGTTAGACATATGTATTGATCATTTTTTCCTTGTGATTATCTGTCTTGGAGAGAGAGAGAGTTCTAGGAAACTATTAACATCTTGAAGATATTCTCAATTCCTTGTTAAATGTCATTAGGTCTGAGTTGGAAGTAAAAGAAACCACTTGTTGATGCATAGTCTTGGGAGGCTCTCACCAATGCTTAAAAAATGAATTGATGTAAAACATAAGTTGTTGGATATCTAGGCAAAGGGGTTAGCTCAATTGGTCATTACTAATGTTGTTGGACATTTGTCTAGTTCCATGTCAGCATGTGCTCGGTTCAAAACCCCTCAAGGAGGGGCACTACTCTACATCAATGAGTTTACTAGGGATGTCATCCACAAATGTGGAGAAGTATACCTCAGGTTTCCCCACAAGGTTTTCCTTGGGAAAAAAAGTTGGTATTTCCACTATGGGACTACAACCAATAAATCTTTAATATGTTTCTCTAACAATTCCTTAAATATCATTTAGTTTTTTTTTTCCATTTTTCAACTTTCAAATATCTTAGAGGCTTCATTATGTGAAGGAATATGTTTTTTGGACACCTTCAAACTAGTAAATGCCCCAATAAATCCCTTTTGCATTATTTGAATAGTGTCTTTGTTAGATATCTAACAAGACAATGTTGGTTGAATAACTTTGTTGAAACAACTTTTCTTAAGTACAAACTTTGAAGAGAAAAATGACCCCCTTTTTTAAATTAGATCAAAGTGATTCTTTCAAAAATATGTTTTTGGGAGCCACCCTAAACCCTACTCTCTTTTGGCTTCCACAAAGATATCATGCTCAAACGTATCCCACATCCCATATTTTTCCAGAGAAACCCACAAAAATTCATTTCTTTCATATGTGTAGTAAGTTTTCTTGGTCAAATAATTAGCACAAAGGCATGTGCTAAATCATATGTCTAGCTAAGGCTGGTTGCATGCTCAAAGCTTTTGATTTCATAGAATTAGTTTCCTAGTGTGAAAGTAGATTTGACTCAAGATGCAGAATGATTCAAATTGTTGCTCAAGGGAGGAATCTTGTTCTGTTAACTCCAAATGTATTCAGGAAAATGATGTGACTCCCCACTCGAAACAAAGTTCTCAGGCTTCCAGATGCTAACTCTTTTTTGGATGCACAAGGTGATAGAGTGAACTTGTCGAAGGACTTCCTACCACCATTTTATGCAATGCCAACCAATACAACTCATATTGAAATATGTCTGTTATCTGAGCCCTACTAGGATTTTTCTTGGCTTTTCTCACAACTTGTGAGACAGGATTCTACATCCCACATTCTGAGGTACACTCTGTATGTTCTACACTTCTTTGTTCGAATGAAAGCAGTATTCAACAGGGATGATGTCATTTCAAATGAAAATTCTTATCATCTTTTGAATTATATGCAGACAAAGAGGTTTTTTGTGACCTCGTATTTGGTATTTTCCATGTGTTAGTAACATTTCTCGTCCGAAGCACAAGAGCGATCAGGTCTGCAAATGGTGCGATGAGCGCTGAGCGCAGCTCACAGAAGAAGTTTGTTTCGGGCTTAAATCAAGCGAGCGAGCAGTCTGATTTCAGTGGTCAGGATTCATCCAAAGGAACAGATCAATGGTTGGCGGGAAATCGCGATTAGCGAAGTTGCGTCGAGGTTAGCGCAATGGATAGCGCCCATATTATGTGCAGGGAAAGATAGCAGCCGTCCATCCAGAGGACGCGTGACGCGAGATCTAGTCGCATCGACGTTTCGGCATTCGGGAGTTCGTGGGGTGAAGGTTCTGCGTTGTCCTATATCTCGAAGCCCCGAACCCCGAAAGCGTCGAAAGCGCCTTTGAGAGTAAACACAGGGTTACAACCCATGGTCACCTGGGAAAGAAAGGAGCTCCACAAAGGGGGTCGAGGGCGTCGGGTTTCAGTTACAGAGAGGCCCGTCGTGACCTCCAGTTGCCATCGGACCCGACTTCGATCCTGGTCTTCGCTGGAGTAAATGAGGGCAAGAAGGGGTGGTTGAAACCTCTTCTCATTCATTTAAGTGCGAGGTATGGAGGGTCTGGCAAACGGTCTGCTCGAGAGGGTCCTATGTACCCATTTTTTCAGGGAAGCCATGCCGAGTTCTCGACTAGCCGGAGGAGGTTTGCACAAGCTAACTCGATACTTAATGGCTCAACTACTCCCCTTATAGGAGCCATGCGCAGTTAAGGTGGCGTCTGACAAAGAATACCCGCCCGAATTTGGTTGAAGGGACACCAAGCCTTGGATGACTGAGCACGCCGATGTTGGGCGATTTTCTCTGAGTATATAAACTCAGTTTTTGTATTGTGTAAAGGATCGATGGGTGAGCAAGGCTCCCGATTGTAAAAAACTTTAACGAAGTACTAGTTATTCTGGTTGTGTATTAACATCTGAGACTTCTTGCCTTATGAATGTCAGCTTCTTTCCACGTCTTTGTTCATATTGTATTAGAACAGCTCGGAATTGGAGGATCCAGTCGAGTTGTGACTGTTATAGGATGATGTAGGTTGGATCATTGTAACAATCGCATTGTTTCTAATCGGCCTCTGTGTTTTTCTTAGCGCTGAATGACTTGGAATTGGAGGATCCAGTCAAGTCACCCCTTCAGTTACCCAAAACTCTGAACCAAGAGGATCTTGCATTTGGAGTTTTTCTTCTGCAAACTGCTGAAAGGTCCGTTGTCCAAGGTAGTTTTTCTCACTCCTCTCACCAAGTCTTCCACCTGCCCATTTTACAATCAATCTACTGACTGAAGTTAGATCAAGACCTCCTTTGTTCTTTACATACCAAACCCGGTCCCCGAGCTAGAGTGATTCCATCCTGAGTCTCTACCCATTTGATCACCCATTAAAACAATCGTGACATAAAACTGATGGGCGTTGGGCTCTGCTCCTGCAAACAATCCAGGAGTGACTTCTAACGCTAACATTTCTGGCGTCGTTGCCGGGGACGAAGTTGAAAATTTTCCCCGGGATTGAACGACATTGAGCCTCTGACTCTGAAGGTGCATCGGGTATCAGAGCCTTTGAATATTGCTAATATGCGCCTGGCGACTCCATTGTGACGACTCCACTGTGGCGAACCTGTTGTATCAATTGTGGCTTTCAGAGGCAGACACACGCAGTCTCACCCACAGCTGCCTCTAGCTACACCTGAAACTGATCCGAAGATGGTTCTCAGAAAAGGAAAGGCCTCTGAAGAAGAAGCTTCCACTGTCGAACCAGGTGATCCGCCACCTCCTTCTGTAGGAACTCCATTTTCTCCTCCTCAGTTTCTTAATAGACCCCTCTCTGAGGTTTCCCGTTTCCTGAATTTCAGGAGTGTTCCTGCTGAGTTTTCCCCTCCTCGTATGGGATTGGAGGGAGAAATCCTTATCACTCCCCTCTCCTCTGAAGTTGTACCTTGGCGTCGACCCAGGACCGCAAAAGATTCCCCCACGCCTAATTTTACCACTGTTGTGCAAAGGGGAGCACCCGCTGACTCGAGCTCGTTAGCCTTTTCCTTAGATCCCCTTTTGTTTCCCACTCCACTTTGTGACTCATTCCCAGTAGCCCCTTCGCAGACTCCTTCTCCTCCAAGTTCCCCCCCACCTAATATTCCTATGGCTGGTGCTAATCCCCCTCTAAATAGGATGGACGCCATAGTCGTTGCCAGATATGCTCCCTTAATCCTACCTCATCCTATGAATCCTCATCCTATGAATCCTCTCCCTGCTGGAGATTACTTGAAGTACATGCCCAAGTTCACTGGAGAAGGAGACGTAACTGCAGAAGAGCACCTAGCTGCTTTCTACAGTTATGCAGACAACCTGAACATTGAAAATGAAGATGTCTGGATGAGAGTCTTTGTCCAGAGCCTGGATGGTGAGGTGAGGAAGTGGTTTAGAGGATTGGCCCCCGGATCTATTGCTGGGATTGAAGCCCTGGATGGTGCTTTCCTAAGGAAGTGGGGTGATAGGAAAGATTTCATGTATTACATGACAGAGTTCGGGTCTTTGAAGAAGATGGAAGGAGATTCTATCTCTGACTTCTCCAAAAGATTCAATAAGATGTATAATAAAACCCCTGCTGAAATAAAACCCTCAGAAGCCTCGGCCAAGATTTCTTATGCTAGTGCGTTTGATCCTGATTTATGTCTTCTATTGAGAGAAAGAAGAGCCACTTCCTTAGCTCAAATGCAAGATGCAGCCATAGAAGTAGAATCCAATGTATTAGCAGCTGATAGACTGAGGAACAAGGCCGACGCAGACAAGAGAAAGGGAAGATTTGAACCCTCAACTTCTAGTCCATCGATGCCTCACCCTCAAGTGGATGAACTAACCAAGATGGTGAAGTCTCTGTCTGCAGAAATGGAGAGAATGAAGGTGGAGGGGAGACAAGCATACAAGGGC
>CBVK0102270659.1:0-12694 GCA_900067695.1 Picea abies | reverse complement strand
GAGTTTTGTGTAGATTTTGGGATTACGAGGGAGTTGACTGTGCCATATAACCTCCAACAAAATGGAGTCTCAAAGAGGAAGAACATATTGATAGTTGGGGCAACAAAGGCAATGCTGCATGATCAGGACTTGCCCATGTTTCTATGGAATGAGGCATGCAACATTGCAGTCTATCTGCAGAACAGGAGTCCGCATAAGGTATTGGGGAGGATGACCCCTGAGGAGGCCTTCACGGGGAAGAGACCAGAGATTAATCACATACGCATCTTTGGGTGCTTGGTATACTGCCATGTTCCAATAGAGAGGAGGACCAAGCTCGAGCCTACTGCAGAGAAGGGCATCCTTGTTGGATACAACGAGACCTCCAATGCCTACATGGTCTACATTCCCACACTCAGGGGAACAATGGTTAGGAGGGACGTGAGATTTGAGGAGGACATGGCTTACAGGAAGTCCTGTGGACAAATGCCATTTGATGAGTAGTGTCATGTGTAGAGTCAGGAGCACAATGCTCTTAAGGAGGAGGTAAGACAACCATTATAGACTACATGTCCCCAGAGTTTTGTAAAGGTTGGGAAACAATAACAACAAAATAAGCAGGGTCTGCAGCATGAGGAGGAGCAGGACGCTCATTTTACTCCGGTCGAGTCCTCTAGTAGGAGGAGGTCGAAGTGGGTTAAACGCACATTGAGAGAGGCTCATGAGCAGGTAGATCCTCCCCAAACATCAGTGAGGTTGAGCAGGGCGCCACAAATATTTTTCGGTTACATGGCTCTTATGAGCGAGTGGATAGAGGCCAGGCCTTCTAGTTTTCAAGATGCATATGGGAAACATGTGTGGAGAGATGCCATGATGGAGGAATACTCTTCCATCACGAAGAACGATGTGTGGGAGGTTGTGGCCCGACCAGAGGGGAAATTAATGGTTGGCTCTAGATGGATCTATAAGATCAAACATGCAGTTGGTGAGATGATGGTAGTGTGGAAAGGTTCAAAGCCTGCTTTGTGGCTAAGGGATTCTCACATAAGGAAGGCATCAAATTCAGTGAGACATTTGCACTTGTGGCGAGATATTCTTTTATCAGGGCCGTGATATCCATTACAGTTGAGTTGGGATGGCAGATCCACCAGATGGATGTCAAGACAATGTTTCTTAATGGAGTGATAGAGGGGGAGATATACATAGAGAAACCATAGGGGTTTGAGGTGCATAACATGGCATCTCATGTTTGCAGGTTGAGGAGAGTGTTATGTGGGTTCAAGCAGGCACCATGTGCTTGGTACACCATCATCGACAATTATTTGCTTGGGATGGGCTTCACTAAGAGTGAGGTTGAGTTCAACCTGTACTACATCTTGGTTAAGGGGAGCCACTCATTCTTGTATTATATGTGGATGAATTGTTTCTGACAGGATCATAGAAGCTCATGGCGGATTGCAAGAGAGATCTTGCTATTGAGTTTGAGATGAAGGACTTGGGTCTAATGCATTATTATCTTGGATTGGAGGTGTGGCAGAAGGATGAACATATTTTCCTTTGACAAGGGAATGTTGTGGAGATCCTGAAGCGATTTGGCATGCATGATTGCAGGGCTATGGCAACACCCATGGTTACTAACTAGAAGAAGATACATGCTTCAAAGTCAGAGGGAGTAAATGCCACTCTCTATAGGAAGCTCATTGGCTCTCTTATGCATTTGGTTAACACTAGACCATATTTGTGTTTTGTTGTCAATACACTCAGTCAATTCGTGGTAGAGCCTAAGCATGTACATTGGGTGGTAGCAAAACATGTGTTGAGGTATCTACGTGGGACAATCGAGTTTGGATTGAGCTATATCTAGGGGGATAGAGTGAAGCTCATGGGTTATTCAGATGCAAATTGGGTAGGCAACAATGTGGACAAGAAGAGCACATCCAATTGTTGTTTCAACCTGGGTTCATGGGCTATTCCTTGGTTCAATAGGAAGCAAAAATCCGTTGCTTTGAGCTCTGCAGAGGTTGGATACGTGGCAACCAACTTGGCATCATGTGAGGCCATTTGGATTCGAAAGCTACTCCTGGGCTTGTTTGATCAAGTGTTGGACACAATTGTGATTCACTGTGACAAACAAAGTTGCATCAATGTCTATGAAAATCCGGTGTTTCATGATAGGTCCAAACACATTGAGATAAGGTACCACTTCATTCAAGATTGCATGCATAAAGGTTTTGTAAAGCTACAATATGTGCCAACCAGTGAGCAAATTGCAGACATAGTCACAAAGTCTTTGGTGAAAGGAAAGTTTGTCTATTTCAGGGATAAGTTGGGGGTTGTACAAAATACCTTCCTTGCTAAGAGGGAGTGTTAATTTTTTCTGTAGCAGTAAAAGGTGTTCCCACATGCCTAATGCCCAAAGGCATTCCTTAATTTGGCCCATATAAGCCTTAGAAAATTAGCCTAAGTTCTACTTAGGAAACTTCAGCCTAAAGTCTGGTGTAAGTGGATTGTGGGGCCCTGCCTTGAGCAATGAACCCCCAAGTGTTGTGTGGGGTCTAGAGAGAGGGGGCGTCTCAATATGGGCCCTTGGATCTTTTGCTAGGTGCTGATCCCAAGGAAACAAGGAGGGGGGCTATGGTATAGGGAGGTTGAGGGTGTTGGGTTGCTCATTCATGCATTTTGAATGAGTAAGAGAGGAGGGGGAGCTGGGTAGAGAGAAGAGAAGGAAGGGTTTGTTGAAGAGGGTGTGTTATGGAGCTAAGCTAGGGAAACCGTAGGAGGCCATTCAGAGGTTATATTGTGCAACACAAAGAGGACATCTTCATCACCATTATCAACAACAACAGGACAACAAAGTCCTGAGTTTATTGGGTTGAGAACAAAGGATGTATCAAAGGTTTTCGAGAGCAACAGGTTAGGGTTGTACTCACCTGATTTGTACAACAACAGAGGTGGCCATATCAGGCCATACGAGACAACATAAGGAGGCTATACTGGCTGCAAGAAACAAGGTTGAACAACATTCTGTTTGCTGGTCTAGATTTGAGGAAATTCTCCTCTATATTGTAAGGAATTTCTATTACAAAATTATACTGTTGTAACTTCTCTCTGAAAGCCCAATAAAGCTCCCCTTTTAGTTGGTTTTCCATACATTGGGGTTTCCAGGGTACCTATTGTGTCATTGTGTGTGCTTGTTTTAATATTTCTGTTGTGCATGTTGTTGATGTTTCTGGTAGTTGCAGGAGATATTCACCTCCTGGATAACCTTCTCTTATAGATGAAGAATCCAAAGAAGTCAAGAAAGATCCCCGTGGAGAAGTCGGATCCATAGAAAATCATAAAGTAGAATTATAATGCTCCAAAAGAAAAGTTGGCCCACAGGGAAATTATAATTTCTAGAAGGACAAGTCTTCCCTAAAGTACAATGACAAATTAGTATAAATATAAGTCTATCGTTCTCATTTTGACACAACCAATTTGGGTCTGATATATCTCTATAGCAACCGCAAGAAGCCTAATATGAGGCAGTGAACACGCCTAGTCTGAGGCTAGGTTTGAGGCATATCTGGATGCACCTATAGAAACATATATTTATGTGCTTGAACGACATATTAGGCACACATATAACAACATTCTTGAGGCAACAAAGTGACAGATATAAAACACTGATTTATGACCGTTTGAGACAATGATCTGAGCCATCATTTGGACAACAATAAAGCCATCTCCTTGAGACTTCTAGAGTGCATATCTAAGTAGAAAAGATAAGTACTTTTCATCAGGGATTCTTTCTTGGATATAACTAGTTCGTGGTTATATTGTGTTGGCATTGATCTTCTCTATAAGAAAAGGTGTTGGGTTTTTCTTCCCTTGTGTAGAAGGGTTTCCTAGGATAACTACTATGCTTCGCTCGAGGGTGGCACTTGAGGATGCCTATGCTTGGGTGGCAATGGAAGAGCATTGCCTATGGAGAAATGAGCATACCCATTTTTTTTAAATTTGTGCTTGGTTATTCTTCTTGAGATCCTGGTTAATCTTCTTGAACATCAGGTGGGGGGCTTGATTCCAAACCTTATATGTACCAGGACTTGGACTCAAAGTTCTTCCAAACCCTAAAAATTTATTGGCATACCAAGACCATGGTAGCCCTAGTTATGCTTCCCAAGGATGATGATTTTTGTCGGTTAAAAAACAGAATAGAGACCTTGGAGGCATAGAATGAACATCTTTTGAATGTTGTGACCACTGACATGGATTGCTCATCATCACAATGGTTTCTTCCATCCTCCTATTGCGCATTAGTCATGGGAAGAATCCTCTACTTCTTACAGGGATGTCTCAGGCCCATCTCCTTCTCAGGTTCCTCATGGCCAAAGCTAGCAGGTTTCTTAGTCTTTACAATTCTTTTTTATATCTAGTGGTTTTTGTTATAGGGGGTCTTACTAGTTTCTTCAGACTTAGTTGGACATACAAACTTAAGATTTCAAGACTTATTATGTTAGCTCTAGCCTGGTTTCCCCTCTGGGGCATGATTTTTTTCTTTTTTCTTTTTTTGAACTTGGGAGACTATCATGGTCTCTATGGAAACATAATCAGTTCAGACCCTCATGTATATTATGTTTATGATATATAACTTTCACTTACAAAAAAAATAATATGCATCGGTAATAAAAAAATATGGTATGCACCAATGTGTTCAAAATATATAATAAGAATCTGTGAGATTGCTATTATATATTTTGAACACATTATTCATACCACAATTATTAGGTGAGATTGTCCTCCCATTTCATGAAGACAATTTGAGGTGAAGTTGTGAACTAGGTGTACAATCCATGAGGGTTAAACGCCTTGCTTTAATATTCTTCCTTTGGGGTTCCTTGTTGCACTTGTTCAAATCCCAAACTAAAGTGATCTTATCTCTATATAATTGAGTGGCACTCTATTTTGTGTTGTTTTCGAGCTCAATATTACAACATTTAAGTGAACTAGATACCATTTTTCTAAGAATGGTTAGATGTGTGATTGAGTTAAATATTCATTGTGTCATTTTGGGTTGATGGTAATTAATTGTGATGGAATGTTTCAAACAAGCTTGTGTTTCTTACAACTTTGTTTATGGTATCTAAGTAGCGACAAAATGCCTTAGTAGTTTTTATACTCTTTCCTTTTAGCCTTGGTTGGTGCTCATAGGGATTTCTTATTGCCATCTTGCATTCCTCAACTATGGAAGTTTGGGATCAATCACTTATATATGACCATTTGATTATTCTACCTTCCCCTAAATATAATTATGTATTTGACATTTAGTTTCATTCTAACTATAATAGCAACTTACGATCCTACATGATGCATTAGGGTTACTTCTCCCATCATAAAATTATATTGCTTTTCCTTTTCCACACATCTTTTACATCATGCAAGGCTAGGTCAAGCTATTATTTTTATAGGCATCAATAATAATCAATAATTAACATGATCAGACAAAGATACCTCTAAATATCATTTAACAAATTAGTTAACTACTAATCCAATCGAAATAATACTATGTATTGAGAGAGATTTGAAACTAAGACTATATTATTATTGGAGTTTGTTATTAATACCAATTAGATTCAACTCTAGATCCTTAAATCTTAACCATATCATTTAGAATTCAACTCTAGACTTAAGTTGTAAATTTTGAAGTTAATTGAATCCATAAAAGGGCCTTTGAAGCTTAATTGATACCCTTCATAACACATTTAATAGTGTGAACTCTTCCATTGCATCATCTAGTCCTCACCAACAACCTTTGAATAGTCAATTCAATCCATAAGATGGACTTTGAAGCTTAGTAGATCCCTTTCATAACACATATTTAATAGTACACAACTCCTCCATTGCATCATCTAGTTCTCATAAACAACCTCTAAATACTCAAGTTTGCATGTTTCATTTCTTGAATGACATTTAATAACCTGTGTTTCATACCATAACTTATCATATTGTTAAAAAATATTATTGTGTTCATGTGCACCAATGCTTACATACTAGTCTTGGAATTGTACTTGTATATTGTGCCTTATTTTTGTACCCAAATCACATATATACTAACATATTTGACACCTAATCCAATGCATCTTACTTCCCAAGAAATAGTCAACACAACTTGGAGGGCTAATCATAATCCTATCCAAAGTAAGAAATCATTATACAATTTGTGATAATTATATTGTAATCATATACAAAATTCAAGCATAAAAAATAAAAATTTAAATCATAAATGATTAATTCATTTTACAAACTTACCATAAGCAATGGAAACAACATTAACTTTTTTAATCTGGCGTGAAAGTTCTTTAAGTCATTTCACTATCTAATGGTGAGAAAAAACATGTTAAAGGGGATATGTAATATCAGTTAATCCATGAATCTCTAACACTCTTTTGGCTAGTGGGGAGGGTAGAAATGGTCTCTGTATACCCTTGATTGAGGGACAACCTCAATAGAGGTTATAAACCCTCAATTGAGGGATAACTTCAATAGAGGTTATAAAACTTTGATTGAGGATTCAAGATCTCGATTGAGAACCTAAAACCTCAAGGGGACTTAAGCCGACCTAGGACCTCGATCAAGGAACTCTAAAACACATTCTTAAGCCCTCAGTCGAGGTAATTTAAATAATGTATTGAGACCCTTAAAAGTCGATAAACCTTTACCTTTTTTGCAGGTTTTCATAGAGTTGCAAATTCCATGGGGTGAAATATGTTAATCTCTTCCATGGAAGGTGTCGGACTTGATGTTAGTAGATTCATCATTAAATACTCTATTATAGTGCCCTCCTAGACACTAAGACAACTAAGAAAAACTATTCTACATAAGCATGCCTTTTTTTAATACAATAAATGATTGTGTGTGAGTGTGTGATCACATGATCTCAATAATATTAAGGAATGCTACTTAATTCTTCCAATGGAATGATATAGAACTTGACTTAATCCCTATTTCCATATAACCATGTTTTCAATCATAAATGTTTTCACTGTTTATCATAACTGCTCCATAATCAATTTGCATACATACTAATTATATGTTTTCATATCATACAACTAATCTATTCCGATCCTTAAACTCAATAATCACTAAGAGCTTGCATGCATGATATACTTCAATTTTGTGCATATACATAATAATCTCATATGCAATATAAAATATCTCTTACTTAATAAGTACACTTAGTGCCTTTGTAATGCCTTATATTTAATAACAAATATTAAATACTAGAGTAAATAAATCATAAATAGCTTTAAAACAATAATAGGCGATAACAATTTAAGAAAATAATAAACTAACCGATAAATAATAAAAGCATGATAATAATAACTATCATTTAACTAATTTATTAACAAGGAAAGGGAAATTACACTAATTGTAAGTAAGGGAAAATCTAAATGAAGAAGTAGCACTCAACTAATAAATTAGAAAGAAAAGTAATGAAAAGGAAAGAAAAATTACTAATTGTAATTAATGGAAAATCTAAATAAAGAAAAGTTATATATATATATATATATATATATATAAGATTATATATATGATGACAAGTTGAACCCATACATGGATCCTTTTGGCATAGACAGATTCTATTTAATGAAGGAAGAGAAGGGAATGAGGGAGCCTTTTTTTGGCTAAAGGAAAATCTTGAGTTGAGGAATTAGATGCTAGCATAGGAGGTTGATTGAAGGCTAGGTGGGATCTTAGTTGTATTGACTGAGGGGTTGGTTGGGAGGAGAGTCATCCCCCACACTTTGTTGCAACAGGGTGGATCAAGGATTTGAGTGCAAAGGTTATGCATTCTCCTCATTTTCAGTGATTTAATCTCTTTATCATTCAGGTAAAACTCTAACCACTCATTGTTTCTTGTACATTATGCAATTATAATTAATATCTTTATTTAATCAGTGGCAGCATACACATTATTGTGTTTAATTTGTGTATACTTTTATATAAGCTAGATCTGATATTACAGACATTACACATGGTATCAGAGCAATGGTTCCAACACTAGAGACCTAGGATTTAAAGAAAAATACATTTTGTTAGTATTGAAATTGATTTTTGCACTTATTGAAATCAATTACTTGTGTTAGTTTCTTCAATATTTTCAACGCTTATTTTAATTATTTTTTTATTAAGGAGAGGTAATTCATTCCAATTACAAGTAATAATAATAATAATAATTTATTTTTAAGGTCACGGTCAAGCCAGACAACAAATTGGTGTATGAGACCCCCTCTGCCCAACGATTTTACTAGTAAGTCTACGGAGGTATACATACCCTACCCCCCTTTGGATTTGAACATGTGATCTCTTAGGAGGAAACGCATGTTCTTAACCATTAGGCCCACTCAGGTCCAAATATGATAACAAAGATGAGTCTTGGGTGATGAGAGAAAGGTAATTTCTTCTAATTTTGGAAACCTTAACTATGGCGGCTTGACATGTTAGGATTGTGAAGCACTAGATCGAGGATCATTTGTACATTGCATGGAGTTGTTTTCATACATAGAATGGACAACTACGATCCCATGGTATATTACTCTAATGATTTGCTATAAGATTCAAAGATCTTCTCCTCTCCCAAAGCATCAACCTACGCTGCCAATCAAAACTTCACAGAGGATCCACCTTCGAGGGGAAACCATTTGATGACAAATAGGTCGGATCCTGGCCTCTTGCCCCCTTCACCAAATGGAATGAACATCTCCTTGGGCTCAACGATGGCTTCTACAAACCCTGGGGTGCACAACCCTCTCCATAGTGTTAGAAATAATAGACGTGCTCATTTAACCATAGAGAATATAACAATATTGTCACCCAACCATAGGCCTAAGCCACCCCGAGCACTTTAACCTGGACAGAGAATGATTCCAGAAGAAAACCCTAGGCATAATAGCCAATCAATGTAGCATACCTTTCTCCAGAGCTAGCACACAAGGCATAAAGTCCAAACCATAACCAATAGAATGTCCAAGCCTAAACCGAGAATACAGGTTGCAGTAGCTACAACTGCAACTACTCTCCAGACTTGCGCACTTACCCAGTTTTTGCAGTGCGCACTCTTACATTTCTGTAGTTGCAAGATGTGTGTGTCAAATGAGATCTGACGCCCTATATTTATACTTTTCTCTTTAAGATGTCTAGGCTAACTTCTACTTCTAGAGGCTAATAACTCAAGAATAAATATTCTCTTGAGCCGACTTGCCTCCTAGGTTTATTATCCATGCTTTAGGGTTTCTTCTTGCTTCCCAGAATATTCTATTCTTGTCAGGGTTACACGTGGAGGTTAATACCTCTCACAACTACCATAATATCAACACTCCCTCCTAACTAGGGAGGTATTGAAAGAAATGGTCTTCAACACAAACATACCATTCAATCGGTAGCATCATCATAGCCATATAGGCTATCGCATGATTAGATCACAAGCACCCTCATCATTATTAATATCATTTGATAACATCAATTGTATCATATATCGAAGCCATACTCCATCTGAGTAATCAATCATGCTACTGAATAAGTCATTCACTCCACAGAGTGATGCAAGAACCATTCTTCTAATCCAGACATATGTCCTAGAAGAATAACTATTTCAATAGATACTGGAAACCACACCATGGGATACAAGAACTATTCTTATACATACATCCTAGAAAAATAAATGTCATGGACCATTTTCCACCTTGAGAATGTTTGTCCACTAGCACACTGACTATCCATCTAGCTGATAATCATTTTCAACACTACTGATAGTATACATGACAATTAGAACAATGTCATTCAATAGAACACAACTATGTCTATCCATAGTAGTACACAACTACTATCCAGTGGTACACTACCACACCAAGTATCACACAACTACTTAATAAGTGACACATAGTCACAACCAGTGGAACACGTCCACCACAATAGCATACATCTACTGTCCAGAGACATATAGTCTCCATAGAAATCATATCATCTGATATCAACCTGCACAAAAAACAATATCATGATATAAATTGAGTTATCTGGGCCATTCTTCCACTCACATTTGTGAGATCTGGAAGAGAATATGCCCTGAGAAAGTAAAACATTAGCCATGGGCTATCTGGACTATTCTTCTCAAGCATAGAAGAATAACTGTCCCTGATTTACGAGCCTAGACCATTCACCTAACTGGGCCATTCCTCCCGCACTAGTCATAGTGCAACCTGGAGAGAATGAGTCTTCCCTAGGGAATGCCTATCCCTGATTGCTTAACCTGGGCCATTCCTCCGACACTAAACATAGTGCAACTTGGATAAAATGAGTCTAGCCTAGGGAATGTCTGTACAGACCATTTCCTAATGGAAATGACTGTCCTTCACCAACCTCCAAAACAAACCATTCTCCGAAACTTCTCACAACTGTGAACTTCGAAAGAACGTATGCCTGGCAAGGAAGACCATTCTACTTGACCACTACTCAGAGTGACTACCAAGAAGAATGTCTATCCTAGACCATACCCCCACACTGGCCACAAGGGGAATCGTTGTCTATGGTACATAAAAAATCTATTGAACCATTTTCATTATGAAAATGACTGTTCGATCTGGACCATTTTCTGAACTGGAAAATGCATGTCCATCAGAAATCTCAAACCACTTTCTGAACTGGAAAGGAACTGCTCATCCTGGACGATTTTTCGAACCGAAAAATGACTGTCCATAAATCAATAACACATCAGTTCTCCCTCCCAACCTGGGAGTAATCTCTTCCTTTTTTAATAAGGAATTTGTCTCCACGAGCCCCAGCTTGCAAACTTTTCATTTTGGACAGAGGTTTTACCAGAATATCTGCTATCTGCTCATCTGTGGAGATATATTGGAGAACCACTTCTCTTTTCTGGACTTCATCACGGAGAATGTAATGCTTGATCTCAATGTACTTTGGTCTGTTATGGAACACTGGTTTTCTCTAAAGGCTTCGTGTAGCTCTGATCATTACAATATATATCATGGTCAGATTCAACACTTATGTTTCTTGCGAGCTCATGACATCGTGGAAAGGATCAAACTGAAACATATCCAAGTAGCACTTCTTCTATCATCATGAGAGTTTTTCATGGATTAGCAATCCATCATCCCAGACTTTTGAGTAACTATTCTGATATCTTTTTCATAGAAAGTTTTCACCACGCTTCTGCTGTATATGAGATACTCTGCATCAAGTTGTTTGAATCCATACAAGGTCTTCTTATATCTGCAAACATGGGTCTCTTTCTAGTATACCTCAAAAACATAAGCTTCTTCCTCAAATGCTCTTATTGGGAAGAACATTCTTTTACAACCAACTGATGTAAACTTCAATCCATGGATACTGCAAGAGATATAATATATCATATAGAGGTATATCTGGTTTATGGGAACATGTTATCATAGTCTTCTCCTCCTTCTGGAAGAACCTCTAGTTCTGAATCTCGCAATGCTTCCATTCATAATCCTTTTTCACAATTTATTACATATATTATTCTTCATCATATCTTCCATTACTTCTGCTTGATTGCTTCTAGTGGGTTCAAACCAAGCTGGTAGTCTTGTGATTCTCAGTATAATAACTGGTTGTTTTGGATTTTCTTTCTTTCTTGGAATCTTCATGTTCTTCCTCACGTTTCACTTTAGCTCTTGGGTCCATGGAGTCTTCTGTAGATTCCATGCCTTGAAGATTCCAACTTCTTCCATTCATCATAGGATCATGGATGTAGATGGACAACCAAGGGTACTTTAAGGCTTCTTTTCGAAGAAGACTTCTTCTAGAGTCAAATTGAACACATACTACTTATCATGGCTGCTACTTTCAATTGGAACATGGAGAGATACTTCATAATCCTCAATGGATCATATCATTTAGGATTATTTCCCTCCTAATCCTTGCTTCATGCATGAATGCATGCTCTTCTTTTGGAATTATATAATCAGCTCCCTCCATCTAAGAGATTTCACGCTTCCATCTACATCTTTATTTCCTTCTGCAAAGTGTCACAAGTCAGTTTCTAATTTCCTCTTGATTGCTGACTTCTTTCTGTTTTTACTTCTTCTAGGTTTCTTCAAGTTTGATTCTGATTTCGACTTATCTTGCAGCTGTTACATATGTAATAGCTTCCACAGGAATTGTTACCAAGGATTGTCAATGTACTTCATCTTCTCATGTGTATTGCTTGACTTGTAGTCATTGTGATAGTAATCCTTATCTTGTTATTCTTCCATAGGTATTTGTTTCACTTGAACATCTTATCTTCTAGGAAATAGATATGCAAGATATTTACATAAACTATGTAAACATGGTATGTACAAGAACTATTAAGAATATTGTTACCTTGACTTAGAAGAAGAAGTTTGTTTTATCTTGCTTGGCCTTCTTTGATGGTTCCCTTTATTTAGCAACTGTTGTTTCTTCTGTTTTCTTCCTTTTTCTTAACTCAAGATAGTGGTTCTTGTAGTGACCATATTTTTGACAGTGGAAGCATTGTATCTTTGACATATCCTTTTCTTGATTTGGTTTCTTCCTTGAGCCAAACTTATTCTTATTATTGAACCTTCTTGATCATCGTATTTCTTTTGGGGTTTCTCTTTTGAATTAATCCTTGATTCTTCTTGTGCACAACAATTCTAGAGTACTTCAAATGTGGGATACTCCTTCCTTGTGTTCA
>CBVK0102270593.1:0-18027 GCA_900067695.1 Picea abies | reverse complement strand
TATATATATATATATATATATATATATATATATATATATATGGGTAAAGAGGATGCGAGAACAGGGTACAAATAGAGTCTAGATACCGTGACAGGTTACAGATCTATGTGAAAGAAGTTACAGAGGGTCATAAGTTTTCAAGAGAAAGGAAACCCTAGTTTTTAGAAGGCATATGCGGGTTGCATAACAGTTTGGTTGTGTACATACGCGGGCTACATAACAGATAGGGTGTGTACATACATGTGTTGCAGCACTACAGGTCACATACATGTTATATTTTTGTTGATACATGTTCAGTTCAGGTACAGATTGATTACAGGGTAGTTGTACAGGTTGGATGTAGGTCAGTGGTACATGTTGATAAAGTTTTACAGTGGTATATCTCACAGTGATAGTGTGACAGTGGTTTCATCATTTTACCTCTACGTCAGGGTGGTTGATAGTGTGACAGTGGTTTCATCATTTTACCTCTACGTCAGGGTGGTTGGACGGGGCAATGATAGGTGGTTGTAGCCACCTTCCAGTTGTAGTCGAAGAACTTAGGGGGTTGTAGCCTCCTTCCTGTTGTAGCCAGAGAATTGGGGATTTGGAGCTTCCCTCGAGTTGTAGCCTGAGAAATTAGGGGGTTGGAGCCTCCTTCCAGTTGCAACTAGAAAACAAAGGAAGTTGGTGCTTCCAATGAATGTAATCCTTCAAGACATATAAGAAAAATCATTATGTGGTTTTCTCTTGCTTTGGGTTTCCACGTAAAACACTGATGTACTATGTATGTGTATGATTGTTCATTTGTTCATTACTTATTTACTCTGCAGTTATTGGATGATAATGCTACATTGATATAACACTTGGATTATATGGTTAAAAAGATTTTGATTGCTCTATTACTTATTCACCCCCCCCTCAATAATCCAACAATTGGTATCAGAGCAGGTTCCTTAAGAAATTAGTTTAACCATTGAAAGGTAGATCATGTAGAGCAACAACTTCTATAAAAATGGAATACCACAGTTTGATGGATAGAAGTATGCATTTTGAGGCATAAGGATGAAGACACAAGGATTTGAAATTTGGTAATCAATTGTAGATGGTTACACAGCACCAGTAGTTCCGCCAACAAATGACAAAGCAGTTAAACTCGGTCAGAATAATTCCAAAGCCACAAATGCACTTTTGAATGGTCTTGGTGAAATGGTATTCACCAAAGTTGCACATTGTAAATCCGCTAAGGATATTTGGGACAAACTTCGAAATATTTATTCAAAATTCAAAGAAGTAAAGCTTCAAACTTACAGAGGTCAGTTTGAACAACTAAAGATGAAGGAAGATGAGAATATTGCAGCTTACTTCTTACGAGTCGATGAAACAGTAAATGCAATCATGGGATTGGGAGAAGAAATCAAAGAATTTGTAATTGTTCAAAAGGTACTAAGATATCTCCTATGATATTTAACCCTAATATATCAGAACTAGAAGAAAGAGAAGATCTAAACTCAATAATAATGGACAAACTACATGGAATCTTCACAGCATATGAAATGAGAAATGAACAGAAAAATCCATATGTAAAAGAAGCAGCCTTCAAAGCATCCAAAATATCAAAGAAAAAGGGAAAGCAACAAGAAAAAGAACATAGCAGCAAGAGTGATGTCTTGGAAGATGATGAAGAAGTGGCCAATTTTTTCAAAAGACTGAACAAGGGAACCGACAACAGGTATAGAGGTAAGCTTCCTTTAATTTTTTTTAATTTTGATGGTATTGGTCATTTTGCTAACAAATGTCCTCATAAGAAAAAGAGAAATGATAAAGGCAAACAAACATATAAAGGAAAAATAACCACAAAGAAAGTTTTCAAGAAAATCTTATGCACCAAAGAATACATCTCATCATCAGATGAAGATGAAGTCAGTGACAGTGGGACAGAAAGAGTTCTATTCATGGTAGTAGAAGACTTTGAAGAAGAATATGAAGAATCCAAAGAATAATATGAAGAAGTCGAAGAAGAAATTGAAGAGGCGGAATTTGACTGCCGAGAGGAATTATTGAGTGTCATAGAAGTTATCAGAAGAGAAAAGAGGAAAAACAAGAAGCTACAAGCGGAACTAGACAAGAAAGAAGACACTCAGGAATTAGAACAAATGATCACAAATTTGAAGGTTCAAATTCAAGAAGATAAAATAATTGAAGAAGCACTCAACGAACAGCTAGAAGGAAGAGATAGGATCATTGAAAATTTGGAAGCATATATTGTCACATTAAGAAAGGATCTTCAAAAGAAAAATATGCAGAATAACTCAAAAGCTTGAAAGACATTATCAACAGTCAAAGGCCTAATCATGACAAGTCCAGAATTGGATACAATCAGACAAAAAATGGATCAAGCTCCAAAACAACAGAACATGAAACATATCAAAAAAGCTATGCAGAAACAATCAAAGGGGATAGGAAGGTCTACAAAGAAAATTACAGGGACACTCCTCCACCGAGAAGATTCAAATTTCAGAATCAATGATCGACATAAACAGATAGGTCTCAGAAAGAAGAAGGATTCATAAGAGCATCTCCTTTCAGACGATCTTCAACTCCCAGGTATCAAACTATGTTTTTTGTTTTATGTTATGCATGTAATAATTTTGGACATAAAGTTGTGAATTGCAGAGCTAACAACAGGAACATAAACAACTTTGAAATTCATACACAAAAGGGTTATCCAAGAAGGCCTAATGAAACACAGAGAAGAAGTTACAACAGGTTTGAATCATTGAGCACTGAAGTAGAATGTTACAAGTGTAAAAAAAATGGACACATGGCCAAAGATTGCAGAATGACTATCCCTTCTAGATAACCACAACACAACAACAACAATCACAGACAGGAACCTCAGAAAAGGACATGGATAAGAAAGCAGAATCAGTACAAAAATGAACAATGCACACTCACTCTACAAGCTAAGAAGAAGAAACGTGGTTGGTATGTTGAAAGTGGTTGTTCAAAACACATGACAAATGGTAGAGACAAGTTTCTTACATTAAGAAAGGAAAGAGATGGATCAGTCTCCTTTGGCAATGATGATTCAGCTAAAATCATTGGAAAAGGCATAGTCAGAATTGGGAACAAGAATACAAAGGCGGAAAATGTTCTACTAGTAGAATATATGAAACGTAGTCTTCTAAGTGTGATTCAAAGGTGTGACCAAGGTCATAAAGTTACTTTTGATTCACAAAAGTGAGAGATAAGAAAAGAAGGTTCAGGAAAATTGATTGCTACAGCTGCGAGAAATTCAAGCAAAATATATGTGTTAAGTCAAATTGGAAATGAAAAGTGTTGTCTAGGAAAGGAAGATGAAAGTTAGTTATGGCACAGAAGAATGGATCACATACATTTTTATAACCTTGTCAAAGTCAGCAAAAGAGAAGCAGTCAGAGAAATTCCCCAGATCACGAAACCAACCAACACTTTATGCAAGCATTGACAACAATGAACGCAAACAAAGACCAGGTTCAAATCAAAGGAATATTCAACAACAATACCACTGGAAATTGTGTGTACTGATCTAGTTGGATCAACTACAACAAAGGGTTTAAAAGGTGATAAATACTTTATGTTATTAGTTGATGATTATACATGAATGACTACAGTTTGCTTTCTCAAGAATAAGTCAGAAGCTTTTGAAAACTTCAAGATCTACAAGAAAATGGTTGAAAATGAAATGGATTCAAAAATCAAATGCTTGAGATTTGATAATGGAGGAGAGTTCATTTCAAAGGAATTTATGGACTACTATAGCAGACATGGAATAAAAAGGCAATTCTTTGTTGCTAGGACACCTCAATAGAATGGAGTTGTTGAAAGAAAAAACAGGACAATACAGGAATGGCTCGAACAATGCTAATGGATTCCAAATTGATAGATATTTTTTGGACATAGGCAGTGAATACATCAGTTCACATTCAAAACAGAGTAATGCTCAGAAACAACATTGACAAAAATCCCTACGAGCTATGGAAAGGAAGACCAGCAAATGTGAAGCACTTTAGATTTTTTGGAAGAAAATGTACATCAAAAGAGAATATGGAAGAATGGGAAAGTTTGAATCTCCTATGGACAAAGGAGTACTTTTTGGTTACTTAAGTACAAGGAAAGCATACAAGTGTTACAACCTAAGATTGAAAAAAAATTGTGGAAAACATCAACGTAACAATTGATGAAACAGGTAGACAATAATTAAAGGAAGAAGAAAATGAATCAATGGAACATATTTACGAAGAAGAAACAGAAGATGAAAAAGAAGGGGAAGATGAAGAGGATCCGACAGAAGCAGAAGAGAAATTTCAGCAAGTACCTCCAAAGACACCTAGCAGACGAGTACAGAAGAATCATCCTTCAGATCAGATTGTCGGAAACAAAGATGCAGGAGTTGAGACTAGAAGAAGAATGTGTTCACCAAAACAAACTCACCTAGCACTCTCATCTACGATTGAACCAACCTATTTTGAAGAGGCCATCAAGGATGAATTTTGAAATAAGGCCATGGATGAAGAATTGGATCAAATAGAGAAAAATGACACTTGGGAATTGGTTCCAAGACCAAAGGATAAGAATGTGATCAGCACAAAGTGGGTATACAGGAATAAATTGAATGAATATGGACAGGTTACAAGGAACAAAGCTAGATTGGTATGTAAAGGATATGCACAGGTTGAAGGAATTGACTTTGAAGAGACATTTTCCCCAGTTGCCAGAATGGAAGCAATCCGGTTGCTTTTAGCTTATGCATGCTCCAAAAATATTAAAGTGTGTCGGATGGACATAAAATCAACTTTTATAAATGGGGTACTTGAAGAAGAAGTCTACATTGAACAACCAGAAGTATTTTAGTTGTCAGAGAATGTAGATTATGTGTGTAAATTAAATAAGGCCTTGTATGGTCTAAAACAGACTACTAGAACATGGTACTCTAGACTGGATAAATATCTATAGCAAGCAGGGTTCTGAAAAGGAAGTGCAGACAACAAACTCTACATCAAGGTAAGTCAAGATAGTATTTTTTTAATTGAAGTTTATGTTGATGATATTATTTTTGGTAGTGATGATGACAGGTTAAGCCAGAAATTTGCAAAGGGTGTGCAGAATGAATTTGAAATGTCATTACTTGGAGAACTATCCTTCTTTATGGGACTTCAGATACGTCAAAGCAACAAAGGAATTTGTATTTCTCAAACCAACTATATCAGAGAAATGAGATTCGGAATGGAAGATTGCAAACCAATTATCACTCCCATGCAAACCAATTGCAAAATGAGAAAAAATGATGATTCAAAGTCTACATATCAGAGGCAATACATGCCAATGATTGGTAGCCTACTATATGTGACAGCATCCAGGCCAGATGTAATGCAGGCACCTGGACATGTGGCATGATTTCAAGCAGCACCAAAGGAATCACATGTATTAGTAGTGAAGAGGATTTTCAAATATCTCAAAGGAACATAAGAGTTTGGATTATGGTATCCAAAAGGAAAGGATCTATCACTTATTTCCTACACAAATGTAGATTGGGCAGGTTGTATTGATGACCGACAAAGCACTAGTGGAGCATCGTTATACTTGGGTGAGTGTTTAGTATCATGGCTAAGAAAGAAAAAATCATCGGTATCTTTATCTACAGTCGAGGCATAGTATATTGCAGCAGCAACATGTTGTACACTGGTTCTTTGGATGAAACAAACTCTGACAGATATACAAGTTGAGTATGATGAACCCATTCCAATCTATTGTGATAATACAAGAGTCAGAAGTATCTCAAAGAACCCGGGGATGCACTCCAATATGAAGCACATTCCAATCAAGTATCAATTTCTACGGGAACAAGTTGCAGAAAATAAAATCAAAGTTGAGTATGTGAGCACAAAAGAACAAGTGGCAAACATCTTTACAAAACCACTTCCATGAGAAGCCTTTGAGTATCTTCGTCAGAGACTCAGAGTTATTTCTAATCCAAAATGAATGTTTTTAAAAGCTTATCTTATATGTCTTACATGTACACGAGGAAGCACCATAAAGAGGATAGTTCAGTTAGGGGGAGCATCCATGTATGTAAAGATACATTTTCTATTGATGACAAAGGGGGAGAGATTTATCATATGCAGAGGACAAAGGCATGATTCCAAGGGGAGAAATGGTCACAGATGCAGAGGATAGAGGCATGGTTCCAGCTAGAGCATGAGTGATATGACTTCAATATTGCATGACATGATTTCAGTATTGCATCAGAGTGTTGCTATCAATGCCAAAGGGGGAGATTGTTGATTAAGGTTGGTTGTCATTGATGTCAACCCTTGAAGAAAGTCTGGTAGCAAATTATGGTATCACAAAGGTTTGGGTAATGGACCCAATTTTGTTTGATGTAAATATGACTCATTATTGTCTTTTCATGGTTGATAAGAAGTACAAATGGATGAACTCCAAAGTGGTCCCCTTATGGTGAAATCCCTCACGGTAAGACGCTTTGTGGATAGAGTTATCCTAGAAGTATGGTTAGAGAATCCATGCTTAATTGTGGAATAATGAGATGAAGGTTAGTGAATTTGTCAGTGAAACTATCCTATATGGATAGTGATTGTCATGCCATTTCTAATGGTATGTGGAACATCACATAACTCCTCACGGTTAGAGAGTTATGGCCATGTGACCCTCATGAGTCATCTAGAAGCCCCAAAAAGTCAAAGTGTTTGCAAAAGAAATTATTTAAATAATAAAGTTAATGGAGAACTCCCTAAAATAAGGAAAGTGGGATGCTACATGAAATTATAAATAAGAGGCAAGGCTCTCTCATTTAATCACACTTGAACACATTGAATATCTTTTGTTGTGTAAGGCTTATTGCAAGTACTCATTGATACATCTGAAGTTGTGAAAGTCTGAGGTAGTATGAAAGGTTGACGACGAAAGTTTTGGAATTACAACGAATACAAAAAAACCCTAGTTTATGAGGCGTACACGAGCTGACAGTGTATTAGGGTGCATAAATACTGAGGCGTACGCGGGCTGAAAATGTATTAGGGTGCGTACGTACACAGACTGGAAGTGTATTAAGGTGCGTACATGTTGGTAAAGCCATGGAAACTTGAAGAGATGAAGATGAAAGGGTTATATATTTTGAGATCAAGCTCCTAGGAAGGTCTACATCTCTCAGATACATCAGATCTATCCATTGGTTCAAAAGGTATGTCTTATTTCTATGAATAATTGGATTTTGATGTATGCATGAGAAATGGTTATGGAGATTTGAGAATTCTCCCTAGAGAGACTAGTGGTTGCATGGGAACTTTTGTATAAGTCATAACTACATAAATACAGTGCTGGTATAATTTATCATTGATACATCTTGTTAGAATTGTGGCACATATTGTATTTCTTGGAATATAGCTAAGGGTTTTTATGGTACATGGTTGAGAGCTTCTATTTGTGAAGTGGTTGATGTATTAAGAGGTTGAATACCAGAGAGGGTTTGATGTCTAGATCATGTGAGGGATATTATACTTTTTTATGACTACACACATTTATATGGCACATGACTAGAGAGATATATAGAGATTTTGGGTAAAGAGGTTGTGAGAACGGGTACAGAAACAGTCTGGATACAGTGACAGGTTACAGATCTATGCGAAAGAAGTTACAGAGGGTCAGAATTTTTCAAGAGAAAGGAAACCTTAGTTTTTAAAAGGAATATGCAAGCTACATAACAGTTTGGTTGCGTACATACATGGGCTGCATAATAGATAGGGCACGTACATACGCATGTTGCAGCACTACAGGTCGCGTACCTGTTGTATTTTTGTTGATACATGTTCAATTCAGGTACAGATTGATTACAGTGAAGTTGTACAGGTGGGATGCAGGTCAGTGGTACAGGTTGATAAAGTTGTACAGTGTTATATCTCATAGTGATAGTGTGACAGTGGTTTCATCATTTTACCTCTACGTCAGGGTGGTTGGACGGGGTAAGGATAGGTGGTTGTAGCCGGAGAACTTAGGGGTTGTAGCCTCCTTCTAGTTGTAGCTGGAAAAAAAAGGAAGTTGGTGCTTCCAATGAATGTAATTCTTCAAGACTTATAAGAAAAAGCATTCCGTGGTTTTCTCTCACTTTGGGTTTCCACGTAAAACAATGGTGTACTGTGTATGTGTATGATTGTTCATTTGTTCATTGCTTATTTAATATGAAGTTATTGGATGATAATGCTACATTGATATAACACTTGGATTATATGGTTAAAAATGATTAGATTGCTCCATTATTGATTCACCCCCCCTCTCAGTAATCCAACAACTTGTCCAATGTTTCTGACTGAGAAGAGGTTAGTTACAGAATCGTACATCTTGTTAGATGAGTCAAGATGAGAGATGTAGGGTATCAAGTGGTATTTTACATAGTCCACTATGATACTCATGGCATTTATGCCATTGTATTTGAACTTCTCCATAACTACAACGTTCTTACGTTCCTTTTCTTTTCCTTCTTCAAACTATGGTTCCACGATCTTTCCTTTCATGATATCCAACACTTTATTCTTGGCAAGGCTGAGATCAATCCTTGTCTTCCATGCTCTAAAGTTAGAAGCCCCTTCTAACTTGTTTTCTAACTTCATAGAGTAAGTCATGACTTCTTTGACTTGGTCAACCTTTGACTTTGGCTTGGTCAACTATTGACTTTGACCAAAAACTAAAACTTGACGTCTTAGCTTGTTGATAATACCAGGAGGTGTGCTAGGCTAGGGAGCACTAGGCTATCAATAAATTGGGTCAATCTCTTAACTTAAGGTGCCTCAACAAGAGGATTAGGGTTTCGTTGTTGTAACAAAAACTTTGACTGCAACTATAACTGAGAAAAAATCCTCCCAATCTATCTTCCAGTGGTCAGACTGTCCAAAGATAGTGTGGGCCCATAACCTGTTAGAAATAATAGGTGTTCTCATTTAACCATAGACAATATAGCAATATTGTCACCCAACCATAGGTCGGAGCCACCCACGAGCACCTTAACCTTGACAAAGAATAATTATGAAAGAAAACCCTAGGCCTAATAGCTAATCAAGGTAGAATATCACTCTCCAGAGTTAGCATACCAAGCAGAAATCCCAAACCATAACCAAGAGAGAGTCCAAGACTAAAACCTAAAATACAAGTTGCAGTAGTTGCAGTTGCAGCTACTCTCCAGACTTGTGCACAACTAAATTTATGCAGTTGTGAGTTGTGTCTTTCAAATGAGCTCTAGCATCCTGTATTTATATTTCTCCTCCTTAGTTGTATAGGCTGACTTCTTGTTATGGAGGCTAAAAAGTCAATATTAAATATTTCCTTTAGTCGACTTGTCGTCTAGGGTTATGTCCAATGCTTTAGGGTTTCTTCTTGCTTCCTGGAATATTCTATTATTGTCAAGGTTACACGTGGAGGTTAATACGTACCGCAACTACCATAATATCAACACACTTGAGTCCACCCTGACTTATGTTTTTCCTACACATGAAGACAAAGAGAGGGTCAATTTCATTCATATAGATGAGACGTCATCCATTTATGGTAGCCCTCTTCAGAGCTGGATTGATCGAGCCTGTGGCTATTCTGGAAGGAAAGATTTATGGGATGATCATACTTGCAGCTACTCTTTTCAACAGGATTTTCTCCCTCCCGCCCATCTCCATGACTTTAATTTCATGATTGATTATATGTTTATTTATGATCATGATTATTATGTGCTTAACTTATCCTTGGTGTATTGCATGATTAAGCACAAGGGGAGATACCTTGATGAAATGATGCACATGTGGTTGCACTAGTTATATGAATTCACCTAACATCACCTATCACCTGATATTCAAGGCCCCATGTAAGTAGGTAGGTAATTTTTATTTCCTGCATTTTCATACTGATTGTAGTTTAGTTGCATTTCATCTTTGATTTTCGTTTTTCTCTACTTGCATTATTGATTTACATGTTATATATGAAAAATACAAAAAAAATCCTTCTAGATTAGTTGTTATTTTTTAAATTTGATTTTGATGTATATGGATGAAGGGTGATAGAACCACCCTATATTTTATAGTTTTAGGTTTCATTGTAGGCATAGGTCCATCAGGATATTTCTCGGTTCTCATGCACTCTACGATGAGTACATGTCCCCAAGTAGGAGCCAGATGTTATCCCCGTTTCTTAGGGATAACTAAGGAGATGATGTCTTGAGGCCCTTAGGTTGCATTCATGGAGAACCGAGAGACATATGGTTGATAGCTTCCACTTTCATAGACAGAGACCCACCTCACCACCACAGGTATTAGGTTCATCATGAGGGTATCCACCATATCAACTAGCTTTTGGAAGACATTTGGTCTTTCTCCATGAGGTACAAGCCAGGTATTATGGTGAGTGTCATTTCAATATTTGAGGCATTTAAGTTTGTTGCATTTAAAATTGCTTTTGATTATGTAACGTCTTCTTGGAAATTATGTTCTTTGTCATGTTTCACCTTGGTGGTTGACATTGCACCCTAGTAAGTGGTCACCCTTAGGGATAGGTTTTCTACTAGGAGGTCCTCTTGACAAGTCATTGTGCCATTCCTATCCATACTTTCCATTTTCCACACTTCATCCCCTCATCTCTTTATCTTTTTGGATTTTTCGGGTGTACATACCCTAGAAGGTATTGTCCTTCATTTCATGGGAAGAAGGGGATGAAGGACCAGACGCTTGTAGCTGGAAAAATATAAAATCCAATCATAGACATTCTAGATGCTCTCCCGAGGATACCAAGGAAAATGAAATGTCTCTCATAAGAAAATTATGGGACACGTAAAAAATTACAAATACAAAATTCCAACCAAGGCAGAGCATGTGTGGGTAATGTTTTTCATGCTTAGGTAGAAGCCCCACACATTGTCTTCAACTTGGGGAAGCATAATGTGACCAGGGTAGATTCAAGGTGAGATTTTTTTTTTGCTTATGTAGAAGCCCCACCTTGGCTTCAACCTGGAAACATCTTAAAAGAAAAAAAGGCAATAATTGGGCTTGGAAAAAGGTTGCATTGAAAATGAAGGTGCAACACACCGTCTACAAAGGCACCCATAAATGAGACACTACGATCCCTTGTATGTCATGAACCCAATGCCCAAAATTATTTCCCCCATACATGTCACATTTTCCACATGATCTAGAGAGGGGTCCTTTTGGGAAACACTCCTAAAATTGAGGTACGATTCACCCAATAGGTCGCTTTGTCAACCCCCCCATACTCAAACTTGGAAAATTGCATAGGGTATTTGAGCACTTGTTTAGTTTGATGAGGTGGTTTTTGATGCACATGATTGGGTGGATCTTTTGTTGATTTGATTTACTTAGCATGATGCATTTGAATTCATATCCTTGGAGGGCGTATTCATTGTCTTTGCAAGACCTAGTTCATGGACAATTTTTGAAGAACAAACCTAGCTTGGACTTCTTGCATGCATGAAGCCCATAGGTTGGATACCATGGCCCACACACCAGACGATGATGGTATCCTTTGGAGGCTTGAGAGACACCTTGGAGGATCTAACCTAACCCATTTCTAGCCCAACATTTTTCTCTTGAATCCAAAACGTCACATTGAGGAGCTTGACGTTACCCTAAGGCTAGGGTTTTGGTGGTGAAGGTTTTGACGATGGACACTTGACACATATTAATGGCAGAAGGCTTGTATTGAAGGAGGAAAAATTATCGCATGAGAGGGAATCCCTAGAAGGATCAACAACTTCCATTCTTTACTCCAATGACTTGCAAAAAATGTCAAAACGTCACCCTTCAGAGGGATGACGTCACATTAGTGTTTCTTATCTGCATTTTTTTAAGTTAAATTTGATTTTGATAATGTAAAGGGGAAAAGTAAGGGTTTTTGACCCCTTACTTTGTGGTTACCCTAAAAATAAGTGGACAAACACTTTTAGGAGGATTTGTATAAATAGAGATCAAACTCTTGTCATTTTGATATAGCTCTCCCATTGTGAGAAGTCTACTTGGTTGAAATAATTTGCGCCCTGCTTGGGCAATTTTATCTATCTCTATTGCTACTATCTATTTCTATGGTTTTCTTTGGATATTGGATGAAGAAGTAAGGCACTATCTTTCTTGGAGGCTCTTTCTTGCTTTTATGGTGGATTTTCTTGGTTTAAAGGAGTTTATCTTGTTAATGCTTGGACTAGGTAAGGAATCTCTCTTGTTATTGCTTATTTTCTTGGTTATAAGGTTAATTTGTTAATATTTTGGGGGAGAATAAGTGCATACAACCCCACTAATACCATCATAATTGTCTTGGAATAATTTGTTGCATAAAGGAATACTAGGAGAAGTAAAAGGGATTACACCCTCCTAGGTTTTTCCTAGCTAGTTTTGCTTTCCTATGGGAGTAAAAAGGCTTACAACCCCAAGAAAGTAGCACAACTAGCTCTTTCATTTAAAAAAGACTCCATAACCCAATATTTAAAGGCACTAGTGTGACATCCCCAAAAATAAAATATTTTTTGAAATTTAAATTTGCTGGAAAATTATTTCGTTTTTAGTAAATTTGAATTTGGAAAATTTTTGCCATTTATGGAAATTCTGAATTTTGAATTTGATATTTGTAATTAATTATTATGACTGTTGGGAAGAGATCTGATTAAACTCAACTAACTATTTGACTATGACACTTGTATAAAAACAGAATATTTATATTGATTTCAGAAGGACAAATGGGACAGCCATGTTAAAATCAGCTGACCATAACTCCATGAGTGGGGAACATGTTGGAACTACCTCTAGGCTAATTATTACAAGTGGAAAATTAGTGATTTGGCCATTGGCAGCCCCTGAAAATTAGGGATTTAGAAAGCTATGAAAATTCCCAAGGGATGGAAAATACCTAGGCAAATTGATAAATAGCATATGTGAGGAGGCAGGATGCTGCCAAGTATGTTGGGAAAGGAGACTATTGATTTTTCCTTTCTGTTATGAACACTACTAAGTGAGTGTGAGGCAAGAGGAATCTGTTGGAATTGAAGGACATTTCTGAGGAGAACTTTTCCAAGTTCGCCCTCATGGATTTATGGTCAGGCTAGGGGGTGAATTGGGCAAGTGATTTTGGTTGCCCTATTCTACAGTTGGGAGGAACATGGTTGTTCCCTTTGGATTCCCACGCACTAGTTCAGATATGTAAATCTTCTCCTGCTTTGTTTGAATGATTTGTGTATCTGAAATTATGCATCTAATTGTGCTAAGTTGAAATAATTCCATGGATGACATCTGTTCGTAGTATGAAGTTTATAATCAAAGACTAAATTATGGGAATGGTTCCTCCTGAAACTAAAATGCTAGGAAAAACTATCTATATACAAATGAACTTGAAAGAACAGATCCATCTATAGGATATGTTTAACTCTGTAATCAAAATTCTAGTTAGGATTATCTGTGTATAAATGTGCTTGAAAGGAACAAATCTATTTATAGGCATATGTTCATTTCTATGACTGAAATATTAAGCAGATCTATCTATGAATAATCGGAGCTGAGTAAGTTTGTACATATATAAACGTTTAGGTGTATCTCTGTAATCAAATTTCAGAAAATTGTATTGCTTAGCAGAGACTTCCTTTCTAGTATAACTTGGAATTGAAGAGAAATACAAGACAACAAGAATCCTATGGATCATATATATCTTTATATATTATACATATTTATTATTTCGGAAACTATATAGGCGTCACAGCAAACCGGAAGTGGACTATCTACAACATAAATAGTTAATATTATATATGTTTCTTCATGTATTATATGAATCATATATTGATCAATAGTATGTATCAACAACATGTAAACGAAATGCTAGATGCGTAAATACCGATGAAATTGAAAGTTAAAAATATGGAACCCCTTTCTATATATTATATCCGACGCTAGAATCGAAAGTACAATGAAATGGTCCGCTTCAAGAAGTTATATTGATATTGGAATATCGTTGACAGTCAGAATTTAACCATTCTGTATTACTCTACTTTCATTATGCAACATGCAAAGAGGAAGAGTCTTGAATCTTGCATTAATTAAACACGGGCAAAAATTTTGAGCCCAGATTTAGGGTAGGTATGAAACTACGCAGCCGAAGAAATTATAAATAGTTTATATGGTAGATTATTATAATGATCATTTCCTTGCCAAACAAGATTCGAACTTCAAACTGGGTACATTACAATTACAGACCGAGGAAAAAATTTGACCTTTGCATCAGGGACGATCAAATCCCGAAGGGTTGGTGTTAAGGAACCCGAGTACCTTTCCCATGAAAAGGATGGCCGAGATTTGCTCAGGATCATTTTAAATTATCCTTGAGCCAAAAAGGCTCCCTTGAGTCCCTATTGGAACCTTAATTTACACAATCCACAGGCCCTCCATGAAAAATCCACCGGTGAAAGTCAACAAGCGGTTGACTCTACCAGTACAATGTGCCTGTGCCACCTAGAATAGACTCCCTCTCTCCAACTCCTTTGTGACATGACCATAAACAAGGCCTTAATGCAAGCGCCTTTCGTGACTCATGATTCCGTGAGTCGAAGACCCTCAACTCTTCTTGCACTCCAAACCTCTGATACCCGAGATGCGATACGGGTATGGCTTCCTCCTCGCTAACGCCTGCTACATATAATCGTGGGCTAGGCTAAAAATTAGCACTACTCGCAACTCGTGAATTTGCTAGTTGGAGTGTTGAACCCTCGTGCTCCTCCTTTGCGAAACCTTGAAGCATGATAAGTCAGTGATGGGTTGACTCCTTCCAAGGTGACGCGTGTACACCACCTGTCACCTACTTCCGCCTTTTCTGTGCGTTGTATGTTTGCGCCACCTATCAACCGCGCAATCCCCACCTAACGGATTTGCCACATGTTGCACGAGCCCTTATCTCTTGGCACTTTGTGACTTCTGCAATCGAAAAGAAATGCTTCCAACCTTTGAACCCCCGATACGTGATACCACGCGGAGGTTTTGATCTGACGGATCTCCTACTCTGAGATCCAACAGTTGGAATGATTTCTCAATATCGTTGATCGCAAATCCTTTCTCCTCTCCACACTTAGAATTATTTTGCGTAAGAAATAATTTTGGGATCATGAATCCTAAGTCTTCCATAGTCCAAGTTCTGTATAGTATGACACATATAAATGTTTGGAAGCTTAGGACTTACAGAAATGTTAGAGTAATGGACGGTTATCTTAGCATGACCTGGACACCTATATATTGGTTGATTAAAATGGGTAACCATAGTATAAGAAACTTATCAGAGTTTAATACTAGAGAAAACAATCATTTTATCCTAAGAACGAATCTATCGAGTTAATTAGGATTAATGTTCCGGAGAAGACAATTTTATTTTTTTGGTCAAAATTAAGGTATATTACATATGGTATCAGAGAAAAAGTTACAACATTGGGTCTGAATAGGACCACATTATTTACTTAGTATATACTCTGATTTATGTAAAACTAATAAATCTTATGGTTACAAACAGAAAGCCCTTTCTGTTTTGTGTTGATTATGGTAGCTCAAGAAGGTGCAGAAATTAGGATGGAAGGAAATCTGCAGCAAAGACCTCCCAGAGATCCAAGACAGAACAGTGATGGAAGCTCACCCACGGGGGTGTTGGAAACAATGAGGAATCTTATTGTTGAACTGCAGGTTTTAAAGGCCGACAATGAAAAATTGAAGAAAGCACACTAGGAGCAGCAAGAGATAAATGAATTCCTACTGTGTAGTATAGTAACCAAGAAAAACCCAAAAGACGATAACCATGACGAAGAGGTCATCAAAAGGGCCTCCAAGAATTCTGGTCCGAAAACAGAAAAAGGAGATAGTTCGTCTGAAGGGACACCTTCAGCTGAAGATAAAATTATCCCAGACAGAAAAAGGAAACAAATGGACCACCTTGAAGGAGAATTTAAAAATATTAAACCAGCTACCTTTGATGGAGAATCTAGGACAGGAGAAGAAGATGAGGCATGGTTGTTGGACACCAAAAAAATACTTTCAGATCTATAACTATTCCAGCAACATGAAGGTCAGAATGGCCATCTACAATCTGAAGGGGAAAGCCAGCATTTGGTGGCAGGACCTGAAATTGGCCAAAGGCCTAAAGGAGAAATAGTTGGAATGGTCTGACTTTAAGAAGTATTTTAAGAAACAATACCTTTCTGAAAGCTATTATGAAAGGAAGACGAAAGAATTGTACGAGTTACGACTTAGACAGATGATGATGGAAGACCTTATAAATAAATTTTTGGAATTACTAAGGTTCGTACCGTACATTCGAGAGGATAAAGTAAAAATCCAACGATTCTTAAGCTGTTTACCACGGTCCTACAGGGACAGAATTAAGTTTGACAACCCCAAATCCTTGAGTGAGGTATTCAAGAAAGCGTGAATGTGCTACGACCAGTATAAACAACGGATAGAATTTCCCAAGGCCTGGAAGGATAAGAAGCAAGATCAAATGAACCAGCAGAAGAAGGGATACCAGCCAACTCCTTATCAGAATGCAGCAAAAAGTTTTGCGAGGAAGGATTTTCACTCCAATCATTCGAATGCGCAAGGTAGCGGTAAACTGGTAAACCTAGGAACGAAGAAGTTTGGGGACAACTTCCACGAGCCATTAAAGTGTTGGGAATGTGGAGATCCTCATCTAAGGAGGAATTGTCCACATTTAATTTCAGCAAACAGAACTGTTGTTCACAATTTGCAGGAAGCCTCGATAGTGGGAGACGTGGGCAGAAGCCTGCATCGGATAAATGCAGCCATAGATGGTCGACAAGCTGACCACCATTCCTCGGTGCTAGAGATCGAAGGTAAAATCAATGACACTCAAATTTTTGTTTTAATTGACCCTGGAGCTATGTTAAGTTATATTACTCCTAATGTAGTAGAGTCGAATAAACTTAAGGTACTGAAACACGTAAAATCATGGCTTGTACAACTAGCAACATGTACTAAAAGGAAAGTAGTTGACTTTATCTCTGATTTTGAGTTCAGCTTAGATGGTCAAAAGATAAGGACCAATTTGAACATCCTACCACTAGGATCTTATGATATGATTATCAAGATGGATTGGTTGGAACAACACAAAGCAGTACTAGACTGTTATACAAAGATACTTAGTTATAAAGATGATTTTGGCACTGTTAGAACAGCCCAAGGCATACCAAATCTTGTATCAGTTAGACAAGTTTCGGCGATGCAACTCAAGAAATGTATTAGAAAGGGATGTCAAGTTTGTTGGGTATGTGTTATATTCTTTGCACGAGTAGTAGTGTCTGAGCGCCTGCGCCGAGCGCGCAGGGGGGTTAGAGGGGGGGCTGCTAGGCCCCCCCTCGGGGGGTGCACGGGGGTTCGGGGGCAGCGCCCCCAAAAAAAAAAAATTTGGGCCGACATATTATCGCCGGGCCAACATATTTCTGGGACGACATATTTCTGGGACCACATGATATTAGGTGGTTTTCGGCACATGGTTTTTGCTGATGTTTTTCTATTTCCAGTTAAGGAATTAGGGTTTTGGACTAATCTAGGTCATTGGGTTAGGGTTTTGGATGTCGCTGGCTCGTATATGTATATTGTATTGTAAACAATGTGTATCAATATAATATATGTTGGTTTTCCCGGTTTGGGTTTCTAGGTGAAAAATCTCGGTGTAATGTTTGTGTTTGCCATTGTATCTTTTTTGTTCTTTTCTGAATATTAGTTTGTAGTAGATATTGTACAAGGTTAGAATTTACATTTGGTTTCAGAGATTTATTGGCTTCCGGGGGACGCCTTTGTCGTCAAAGGTTTGGCTTGGGACTGTGATAAGCCTTGTTACAGTGGGAGATCTGCGGTATTGTTTTTCAGGTGAAAAGAAATGGCAAGCAATTTGAAGATGGAGATCGAGAAGTTTAATGGGAAAATCTTTGAGCTGTGGAAGCTCAAGATGGAAGATCTTTTGGTGGAGAGA
>CBVK0102270564.1:0-10680 GCA_900067695.1 Picea abies | reverse complement strand
GTATAATGACTTATGCTCAGTTTGGATGATTATCTCCTTCCCAAGAATGTAATGGCTCCATTGGCAGTAGGCTTGAAAAATGGCGTATATTTCTTTGTCATATGTAGGGTACTTTAAAATGACATCTGATGGTATCTCACTATGATAATCCATGAGATGTTTGTACTGAGTGAGGACTACGCCCATTGCATAGTCTGAAGAATATTTCTTGATCTCAAATGGTTTTTGCAAGTCCGGTAATGAGAGCACTGGTGTTGAACACAATCGCTACTTCAGATAATCAAACTCTTTCTATTAGGATGGACCCGACACAAATTTTTTCTTACCACCATCTTTTGTTATTTGACTAATGTCCCATGCAATATGGGAGAATCCCAACATGAACCTGCGATAAAAATTGGGAGGGCCTAAGAAGATTTGAAGCTCAGTGCACGTGGTTGGGGTTTGCTAGTCATGGATGACTTCGATCTTAGCTGGATCAAAATGCACATCATGTGCATCAACAATGTAACCTAGGTAATGGACCATGTCCATTCCAAAGGATAATTTTTCCAAGTTTGCATATAGGTTGTGTTGTCGAAGAGTGTGCAAAACTTGTTGACTATGTTGCAAGTGTTCTTCCCAAGTATTGTTTTATATGAGGATGTCATCTAGATACACCACCACAAAATAATTAGTGAAAGGTATGAGGATGTCATCTAGATACACCACCACAAAATAATTAGTGAAAGGCTTCAGGATATCATCCATCAACATCATGAAAGTTGTTGGGGCATTCGTCAAACCAAAGGGCATGACCAACCATTCAAAAATACTTTCTTTTGAATTGAAGGCAGTTTTTCATACATCTGTATGTTCTATTGGGACCTGATGGTAGCCAAATTTCAGATCAATCTTACTGAAGCATTTCCCCCTTTGAGATAATCAATGATATCATCAATTCAAGGAATCATGTATTGTTTCCTGACTGTCATTTTGTTTAGGTCTCCTTAATCAATGCAGACTCACCATGTTCTGTCTTTTTTCTGCACCAACACGATTGGGATTCCACAAGGTGATGATATGGGTCAGATGTTCCCTTTGTGGAGAAGTTATTGTGTTTTAAACTTGATCTCGTCATTTTCTAGTAGAGAACAACTATAGACTAGCCCATTTGGTAATGGTGCACTGGGGTCAGATCAATGGGATGATTGACTTGACAGTGCAGAGGTACCCCAATAGGTTATGAGAATATGTCTTTGTATTCTTCCATGACTTTATCCACTTGCTTCTGCTTGATGGAGAGGTTAGCCGCAAACTCCATGGATGTGGCTGCAAATTTTTTCTCACTCCGAGAATGAATCATGAAGAAGACAAACTTGTCGTTCTGATAAATGACCTTCCTGCATTGCTTAGAAGAGATCAAGGAAATAGCACTAGGTGGGATTATCTCGAGTATCCTCTACAATTTTCTATTCAAAGTAATAAGAACACTGTGAGGCCTAGACTCGTATTCATCATGACATTTCCATATATAATGTTGGCTGAAAATAACATCACAAACCTCAAGGGGAGAAACATCACATAATACCTTATCTTTGAATGGCTTGATGTCGTATGACAAGAAACTCTGTTGGTTGATGTCAAGATCACTTCCTTGATGGGTGCAACGTTATCAGTGGGGCTAGTCATTTGCCGACGTATTCTGAGATGAGGTTCTTCTAGATACCTCTATAAACAATGAAGTGCAGTGGAATTCCTTTCACCCACATCTGTGAATGAAAGAGGTTCTCTCCTTCCTCTGGCCCATCATGTTCACCGGGCTGGATCTTGGTGGTAGCAACGGTGGCATTGGGTTCCACATAAATGATATGTATCCCCTTCTCTAGTTCTGACTTAGATTTTGAACCTGTATATGATTCAGAGGATTTTACTTAAGCCACTAATGACTTCTTTGAACGACAATTAGCAGTGTTATGTGAGGGGCTCTTATGGAAGTCACACCACTTCCTGTATCTTTCTTCGTCTTCCCATTGTCCTTCTTTTCTTGTGGCTTGGATGGGTTTTCATGAGTTTTAGAATATTTTCTATGTCCTTTGTTCTGTGAGTTAGGGCTTTCCTTTCCTTTCTTCTGTTATGAGGGGTTCCCAGAACCAAACTGTCGCGTATTTTGTTTAAGCGTATGCTCGATTTTGATGACATATCCATAGGCCATGCCCAAGGAATGGATGCCCAAAAACTCCATTTTTATCTAGATGTATCTATGCATATTATCGCGTTACTTGAGCACCATATGTCACTCATAATATTTGATACCCATCTTGGTGTGCAAGGTATGGAAGAGATTGGTGAACTCTGGAACTATTTGGTCTCTTTCCTGTCGCAGTGTGGTCCATCTTGTATACAAGTCATCATAAATTCCAACAGGTTAGTATTGTTCCTTAATAAAATCCCAAAAGGAATCCCAAGTGGGTGTAATTTAAAATAACGTGCATCCTTTTGTTTCATTTTTCTCACAAAAGGTCTCATACCAATATTTGACATGGAAGGCAACCTTGAGGAGCACAAATATAATATTTTCTCTATCAGAAAAGTTGTGGACAAAAAAATACCCTTCTAGAAGGTTTAACCATTTTGGACAAAAAAATACCCTTCTAGAAGGTTTAACCATTTATCTACGACATCTGCATCTATTTGACCTTCAAATATAGTAATATCAAAATTGATTTATACCTTGAAGGGGGTGGTACTTCCGCTTGAGGTGGATGTGTCACTTGTTGGTAGTCGTTGAAGTATTTATGTGAAGTTGTCCATCATCTCGTTCCTCTATCACTCAAGGGATTCCTCGAGAAATATTTTGAAAGGATCTCTTGTCCTGTCATCTTTCTTTTCTCTTGCCATGGGAGGTTTCTTGGAGTGTGAGAGCAATTTTCCTCAAGAGAAAAAAAATCAAGACCCATCTCTCTATAGCTTGACCGCGTCGAGGAAATGCATTAAAAACGACAAGGATCATAACACTATGATTTCACTGATCCAGATTTATGAGAGGAACATAATGAAACCACAAATTTATAATTTTAACCCAGAGATACAGTGAAAAATAATAGATATATAATAAAACTTGACTTCTATTAAATAAGAAATATGTTGAAAACTATAAAATGCAAATTGAAAACAAGCTTGCTATAATGTTGGCAGCTTATCTCTAAGAAGAGATGGGATGGCTACGCAAGAAAATGAATACAATGAGGCTATGAACGCATTTTTATAATAAATATGAATGAAAAAAACCTAGACATCCAAAAACCTAACCCTAGGATATGAAGTGCCAAAAGTCATGTGGGCCCCGTTGGGGTAAGTTAGTACATTAAGTTCTCGGGATCGTAACTTTTGCATACGATCTCCATTTAGGGAACATAATAGCTCGCTGGAAAGTTATTGATGAGGAGATTCATTTAGAGGGATCAATCGAAGACTTTGTCTATAATTTATGTTCCTGATCGTGAAAAAAAACGTCGTTTAGTCCCTCAAACTAGCCCTAGAAGTTAAAAAATGTTAAAAATAGTAAATTGCCAAAATTACCAAAAAATTGTTTTGAGCCAGTTGGAAAAGGTGGGTGGCCATTGATATCCACATGAATCAACCAAATTTCCTACAAAGTAAATTTGCTTCTTCTTCTTGGAATAGCCTCTTCATTTTCATATTTCCCCCTGGATGGGGTCTCAACATCCATCAAATGGGCTTTCAGCCCTCTTGAAGGTTTGATCTACTCATCTCTCCATATACCTGTTCGCTAGGAAAGGTCCTTCAAATAAAAAATGTATGCCCTCTCGGGGTCCATAAGTCACAAGAATCATAATATATAAATCACATCTAATAATTAAAATGCTGCAACATGTGCATTAAACCCCCTAAACCCCCAAAAATGCTCAAAACATTATGCAACTTGAAAAGTCTATGGTTTGGAATGGTCTCATGGTATCCTATTGGGCCAATCTCCCTTAATTCAAGGTCATTTCCCTAGTGGAGCTTGATCCAAATCATGCAAGTGTATGAGGTGGTGAGGGGAAAAAAATTAGGCATGGAGTGCACGTGATAGTAGGGAAATGTAACACTCACCTATGGGTGCCTTTGTTGAGGGTGAGATGCACCTTGTCATGGATGAAATTTTTTCCCAACCCACTAATTTCCATTTATTCTTTTTATCTTTGATTTCTTTTTGTTAGATTTATTTCTTCATGCTGCAAGAAAAGAGTTGATGGCCAACACCCTTGCTTGGTGACCAACTAGTGGTAGTGTTACCCACAAACATTTCACGGAAATGAGAAGGATGGCTTGTGATGAGACCCACTTTATCTTGTCCATGCAACCAAGAGCCACTAACCTATCTTGGTGACCAGTTGGGTGGTAGTGTCATACCATTACATGTTCATGGTCATGATAGGTCGACTCATGATGAGAACTCCTATCCACCAACAAATTCCTTGAGTGTTTTATTCATATGCGGTGCTAGCGGGAAACACCCCCCTATGGCTACACTAGGGTTTACAATGTAGGCATATCAATAACCATTTAAAAGTATACTACTTCTATAACTATCCAAAACATACCCCTGACTCATGCAAGAAAAGAAAAAGGAGAAGGATCATGTAACTGTACCTTTATGCTACGTCCGATGATGATCCTCTCGTGCTCGATTGCTTTGTTGACTGCAAACCTCCTCCCAAGGTTGGCCTGGATTGAAATATAGATAAACAGGAAACTACAAGCATGAATTTCATGTATGAATAATGGTCATATGTTAGAATAAAAACATAAATCAAATGCAAATATTCAACACATCATGTTATTGGGACACAAAAAGTACTTCTTTTATTGATAATACAATGATTACTTACAACCAAAGTCATCTACTTCTCGTCAAACTTGGTCTGGGATCCTCTTCAACAAGATCCAAGTGCATCTCTGTGTATCTTTCTCCTATCATCCTTCCTCTTGGGAAATGGAATGGGTTCTAATGGAGAAAAAAGGAAAAATTGAGGGATTCTGAGGTAAATCTCATAATAAGGTTGCAAATGCTTGGGGCAAGGAGAGGATATCGATGATCAGACATAAAAATTCATTGATTTTGAGCAAGGAATTGATTGGAATTTCAGGATGGCCGAGCATGAGGACAAGAGACAAACTGTACAAAGGATGACTCAGGATGTGTGAAACTTCCCTTGGAAAAGAACACGAGAGATGATCTGAGTCAGGTAGCATGACATTGACATAAGTTTACAATGCAGGAGGCAATGCAAACTATCCATGTGTTTGGAAGAGTAACCAAACAAAGGAGGAAACAACTCTATGTAGCAAGAACAAATTCCTAAGGTCATACTTGATCCCAATGATTGACGAAAAAATGGAATAATGTGATTTGTCTAATGGCGACTCATTGTGTTTCCAAAAAATAATATATATTTCTCGTCCCCTCTTTTTGGGATTTTTTTTTTCTTTTTCAATTTTTAAAGAGATTGAAAAAGAATAAAATAATGCTATGTTACAAAGGAGGAACGTGTGTTGCAAGAATATTGGTTCCAAGTGCAAGGAACACACTAATTATCATAGCAAGGAGACATGTGCAGGAAAAGGATACTCGGAGAAAATTCCTCCATGGGTTAAGGTGTCAGGTCACAGAGGCAAAGTGCTACAAGGCTTGCGTATAACACATGATTCAAAGGTTCAATTGAGAGAAACATGGAACTGACATTAGGCCAAAGACATAGAAATAAAAATGCGATGAGAAAGACACGATGAAACCCCCTTCAATGTGATTTTAACGAGCCCATAGAAGGTAATCTAGGTAGTTTTTTCACATTTAGAGAGTCTGAAAAGACATAAAAGAAGACTCCATTAGGGTACCTTTTTTGGAAATAGTCTAGTCGGTTCGAAAAAGGGGTAAACTATCACCGAAAATACGTCTATTCAAAACCATTTTAACTACTGTGACAAAGACAAGATCACTCAAAAATATTTTCAATTTAAGGACTCTGAAAATATATTAACTATGGACTCACAACCTTTTTCTGGATTTCGTCTCCTTAGCCCAAAAAAGTATAAAATTGATTGAGGAGAACTCTCCCAGGGAGATGAATATCCTGAGGTGTACATTTTTCCTCCTTAATCCATAGGCCAAAAAAAGGGTTAAACTCATGCCAGTAGATTTTATTCTGGACCAATTTAATGAGTGTGAAGGAACAAGGTCACTCGATGATCTTTTCTCCTTAATCCATAGGCCAAAAAAAGGGTTAAACTCATGCCAGTAGATTTTATTCTGGACCAATTTAATGAGTGTGAAGGAACAAGGTCACTCGATGATCTTTTCAATTTTAGGGAGTCTGAAAAGAGCTTAACTATGGACTCCGTTGGGGTTCCTTTTTCGTAAGTAATCTCCAAGGCCCGAAAATGGTGATAAACCAAAACCAAGGAGAATGTTCCTTTTTCGTAAATTTAGTTCCTCAGGTCCGAAAAAGGGTTAAACTTATACCTAAGAATACTCTTCTAGTGAACCGAATTTCCTAGAGTATACCTTTGTTCACACAATTGACCATCTAGACCAAAAAAGGGGTAAACTACCACTGGAAAAACATGCCTTCAAGTTTTAGTTTGGTGAGAGTGAAGGGAAAAAACATCACTCGGAAATATTTTCATGTTTAAAGACTCAGAAAAGGGCTTAAACAAGACTCTACTAGTTACTTTTCAAATTAATCCAGAAAAGATTGAAAATCACGAGCGTAGTCTCATCGGATGTTGCTTTCGAAATCCAAAGAGAGCCTGAAAGAAAACTAAGGATGCTCATTTTGGGAGTCTCATGGGTGAGGGTGGCAGTGATGGTGTATCAAATGAATGAGGCTCAATATCGTAATCATGATAGGACTAACAAGTGCTCCTGAGCCTAAAGTCATTTAAAGACAGCATGGATGCAAAAATGTAACAAGGAACTATCTAGGGAATCCATGTAAAGGTATGCTCTACCACCTAATTATGACACTTCTAAAGAATAAATGACGGCTCTGTGTCACACTTCGGTGGGATCAATCCTATGGAAAAATGGAAAATACAATGAGATGCAGAAAGTGGAGGTGGAATCCTAACTTATATGCAAAAAGTTGGAAAAATGACTTTTTACCAAAGGACCTTTAAAAGTGACCCATCTCCAAAAACGTTACCAAATAGAAAGAAAAGTGCATCATAACATTCAATAAGAAACTCAAGAACCATACTAAATGATTTTCGAGCCAGAAAAAATGATAAAAGGGTAAAACAAAGTGGTAAAAAGGGCCAAAAAAGTCTATAAATAGAAGTTGACAGCTCATTTTCACCATTGCAATTTGAAAATTAACCAAAAGGTGAAAAAGACCCCTTTTCTAAAATAGTTGATTACGAGAGCTTCAAAGGACGAAACGAAGTTCTGCTCAGACCAAGTAAGTATAAACGCATCCCTCTTGCATTTCCATTCTTCCATTATTCATTTTTTTATTTTTTTGGGGGGGCGGGCCCTTCTAAAAAGGGGAAGCCCTACGTGTACATGGGTTGTTAAAAGACAAACCGCATACATCCGTGGGCAGAAAACAGACTGCATGTGGATGTACATGACTATGTCCAAAATAGCCTATGTACACCCTCAAAAAGTATGAAAAAATAAAAATTCAAGAGCTAACTCCTCCTTGAACTTGTCATGTAACATGATGTATGTCCACTGGAGGGAGAGGGAACATGAGGATATTGATATCTTGGTTGATGAGGACCCTGTTGCCATTTTCACATTAAAACAATGCAAGCTATGGAAGTTCTACCAGTGTCCACTTATGAGGGCACAACCTAGGCTTCTAAATGCACTGGTGAATTACTGATACCCAGACGCAGAGGCATTCATTCTTGTGGGGAAGTCCTTGAATCCAACAACCGAGGACATTTACTTCTTGATTGGCCTCTCGAGGAGAGGGAAGCCAGTCAATTTGATCACTTTTCCTCTTGGGCCCTTCAACATCACTAACTACATTGGTATGCATTGTGAGGTAGGCACTAAGAAAGTAGGTTCTTAGGTTCCCATCAACAATATCACCAACCTATCACTGAAGGTGATCCTACTGCTCATTGGGTGGATCACTGGATCCGCAGCTGTCCACCAGGATTCTTGGGCACATATGTATTTTTCAATGCAGTGCCTTGATGAACACATCTTTGACTGGAGCACAACCATGCTTACTTGCATGAAGAGGCAACTTACATAGTTTCGTGAGCGTAGCAAAAAAAAAATTGGGTTCAGTACCATTCTATGCTCATTCTTCTTTGAGAGGGTACCTAGCCTCAGTCCACGAGAGACAATGTAGGGGCATGTGGCCTCCTTCCCAGCAGTGTGTAGATGGGAAACATTGATTTCATGATCGGGGGGATGAAGGACCATAGAGGCCTTTGACGACACGTTTTTTGAGTGATGGGTACAACAAATTTTGACAATAAAGGACTATCCCTATGCCATAATCAACTTTTATAGGGATCCAAACATGCCCGTACCTCCTAGAGAGGAGAGAGGAGAGATGGGTATGTGTGTTTTTAAAGTTATTTAATTTTTTAGTTTCTTTTATATATATCATTTTTTATGTGTATCAGAGTATCTGACAACTATGTACATGTTTTATATACAGATGTGGGACCTGTGTTCTCAACACACTTCTCGAGGACCAGACGATGTCCTTGACTAGAGGCAGTACCAGCAATATCAGTCAATGGAGAAGAAGCTGTAGGGGGACCTCCAACCATAGAGGCTGAGAGAGTTTTGAGATGAGTGGAGTGGAACCTCACCGTGCTCACTCGTGTAGTTCCCATGGCCGAGATTGAGGATCTCTTGCCATTGATGCAGCCTCACATATTTTTGGTGCCACGGACTTGGGTCCAACTCTTCTGGTGTTTGGAAAATGTTGTTGTTCACTACAGCAGGTCCAATAGGCCCTGAGCTTAGATAGGATGGACTTCGTATATGTCGAGGGAACTCTTTTGTATATTTTTTAGGGCATAAGCCTGATGATGTATACCGGATTATTATTTTTTGAGGCATTCACGCCCACCTATGTACTCTGACACATTTCGATATATATATACATATTTTATGTCTTATGGATCAAATTTCTTTACAAATTTGTGTACATGTGTATGTGTGTGCAATATGCCAATCTAATACTTGATTAGCTAGAGTATATGTTATTTGATTTAATCTCATAGGAACATCGATATACGTAATGTAATCAAAACAACATTCTAAGAGATGTACCCTAAGGAATCATTGATGTAAAGTAGGATCATAAATGCGGTAAACCCCATTTAACTGGGACACAACCAAATGAGAATCTAAGTAGACCTAGAGGTGAGAGATATCATGCGACAGAGCGTCATGAAGTAACTATATCATTGTGTTGTATTCGATGACATTGTTTGTAGCGTCACCTAGACAGATACCTCAAGAATATAGACGCTGGCCTTGAGGCATGAAGATCACCCAAGTTGCAGAAGCAAGTCTCCGAGTGTGTTAGCTAGCGCTGTTCGCAAACCCAAAGAACACCCTTGATTCACTTGACATTTGCCACAGTGAAAAAGATAACATAAATAATGACATGTCCATAAAAAAAAAATACAAAAAACTAATTGTATAAGAACTATACATATGTAGAAGAAGTCACCCAAGGCGACCGACCTAAGAATAATACTTCTAGAGGTAGAGCCCATTTCTAGGCTATGGTAAATTGTTTCCCTCAAATTCAACTAGACAATAAGCACCCTTCTTTAAGACCTATTTCACAATGAAAGGTCTTAACCACATGGGTTTGAATTTGCATGCCCCCAAGGGATCCTTATCTTGGTCATAGTCCAAGAAAAGGTCGCGTTAGAAGAAAATACAAGGAGGAACGAACCGATAATTTTGACACTTGACTCACTGCTTGTGAGCCTCGTTGGCAAAGGCTGGATCACGACATTGCTCATCAAGCTGCTCGAGATATAATAGGCGTTCCTCAAGAGGTGAACTATTTGGAAATAACTCTACTTCCAATTTTAAAAATGGGATCTGACACTCTATAAGAAAGACTACTTCCATCCCATAAACAAGTTGAGGAGGTGAGAAACTAGTGGAAGTATTTACAGACGTTCGGTAGGCCCATAATGCCGAGTACAACATCAAATGCTAATTTGACTTGGTTGAATTGATTGTTCTCTATAGAATAGTCTTAAGGGACTTATTCACAGCCTCCACCTGACCATTCGCTTTTGGTTAGTATGGTGATGAATTCTCTTGCCTCAACCCAAGATTTGATGTTAACTTGGACATCATTTTTTTATAGAAGTGACTTCCATGGTCAGTGACAATCTCCTTCGGGATGTCGAACCTTTCTATTATTTGGTTAAAAATTAAGAGATTTGTTGTTTCACAATCATTATTGAACATTGGCATAGCCTCGACCCACTTTGTGAAGTAGGCTATTGCTATGATTATATAACAATTCCCCCTGGCTAAAGCCAGGTGGAAAGTAGTAAAATCAATCCCCCACTTAGTGAAGGGACCAAAAACAATGGTGGGAAACATGGGAGTGGGATGTTCCCTCATCTTTCGAGAGAAGATTTGACATGGGTGGCACTTCTTGACTGACTCGACACAATCCTTGATTA
>CBVK0102270562.1:0-11856 GCA_900067695.1 Picea abies | reverse complement strand
GCCCCATATTAAATAATGTATTTTGTTAATTGTCAAGAGGCTAGAGGGCCCAAACATTTAAAAAAGGCCAGTGTGCCTACAAAATGTGATGTTTTGGTCATTATTAATAATAAACACATCGTTGGTTGCTAGACGGACAAGGATTAGAGTTATAGGGGGCTATGCTTTCACAAGAGAGGGGGCATGAGGGGATAAATGTTTATTTCCTATTTTGATTACCCTTTTGTCAAAGGGAGTGGATTAGTTACATGATATTATTGGGGGGGAGTCCAAGAGGTTCTTGATTCCCCACAAATTACTTAAACCCGCCCCTGTTCTAGTTGGGGGGTTCGCTCATTCGCCCATTCGCTCATTCATCGGTCCATTCGTTCACTCACTTTATCACTCGTTCATTCATTCCATTCTTACCTATCACTCATTCATCATTCATCATCCATGTCTTAGCTTGGGGAGAGGGAACCAAACTACTGAAGAGTAACGAGGGTATTGTTGGATGTAGAGGTCATTGGTGTAATCCAACCCTGACTTGAGGCCTACATGTCTGAGATGCATTGGCATGTGTCCATCTTTGTTCATAGTTGCGAGTCTTGAGAGTTCCAACATGGAGATTCTGGACCATTTGCATTGGAGCCCTGGAAGGAGAAGGACTTCCTGAGGGACTGCATGAAAGAGAAGGGTGGGGGTCCATTCTCTTGGGTGGAATAGGCTAGTTAGAAGAGAGTTGGGTACTTTGATTGCTATAAGTGCTGTGAAAACCGGTGAGAGATTGAGTTCTCACTAGTTTGGGAAGCCAAGTAACACTCTAGAATCGTCCTTGTGAATTCATATTCCTAGCTCAAGGGTGACACTGTTGTTGATATTTGGAACAATAGTGTCTGCGATTGGGTGGAACATCCTTGGTCTACAGGGAGTTGGTGTCTACTTTTATAAAGATAAGTTCTCTATGTTATGGCATTATTTACTTGTATATGAATGTATTATGTTGTGTATTTATTTATCATTTAATTGAATCTTTACAATATGCATGCTTGTTGATTATTGTTGTGAATGTCATTAGATATTTTATTTTATGCATCCTTATTAATTTTTGGTAAGATAAAGAAGTCCAAGGGTGGGCTTGAAGGTAGCGTACCTCGGCCTGTGGGTGACGGGGTATGTTACAGATTGGTATTAGAGCTTCTGGTTGAAATGCTGGGCCGGTATGGGCTAGGTCTATTGGTCAGAGTCTCATGGTTGATATCGAATTCTAACCTTGAAGTTGAAAATCTCAGGAGGAATGGCATAGTAGAATTTACGCAGGATCTAGAACATCATAGATCCGTTGTAAGGGATCGAAGGATCGTGGCTGTCCCTTTCAAATTTGGGATCGATCACCACTATGGGATCAAGAGAGATCTAGGATCATTGGATATGAGGGAAGGTGAACAAGGTTTGTCTGATGAAGGAGAAGAAAAAGGTTGAGTAGTTTTAAGTCATGACCGTCAGATCTCATTGAAGGGAGATCGTTGGTGGGGAGCCATTGTGGAGATCGGGAAGGAAATTAAATCATGATAAATTTGAGACTCTGCAATCCCTCAGGATAGTTGATATTTCCTGATTAACAGATCAATGGTGGATATCGATCCCACTACGGATGAGCATGTTCGCATTGCAGAGATCATGAAGGAAATTAAAGCATGAGGAAGTTGAGTTTTTTCAATCACCCATGGTCATTTATCTTAATGGTCCATTAAATCACAACTGTCAATATTGCAAAGTGAGGTAAGCACTTGAAGGCTAATTCGATGTCACATCTCTCGGTCAAATGTAGAGAAGATAGAGTGAACTTCATGCAATTCTTGTTCGTTAATACAAGTAAGGGACATTTCTCAACAGATAGGATGGTTCGGAAGTTCGGCGTTTGGGAGAAATGGAGGGTGCTGATGCACAAAATCCTGAAGTCTGAAGTTCATCTAGATCATTCATCAAAAGGGACATGTGTCGACAGATTGACTAGTTCATAATTCGACATTCAGGAGAAATGGAATGTGTTGATGTGAAATCTCTCAAAGTTTGTCGATTGTTCGATAGAGAGGTGGGTTTCAGGAGTGTTGAGGACCGCAAGTCTACACATGGGTGATTGTGAGTCATAGATATCACAATGGTTTGGTAGTTCGATGTTTGGGAGGAACAAATTTTGCTAAGGTGAAATCTTTTGAAGCCCGAAATTATGAAGTGACGTGGATCGCTGATGTCACCTAGGATGACATGGACACATGGGATGTGTGCCATGTGTCAGTGAGTTTTGAACATATGGAATATTGAAATGTCAGTTAGAATGTGACATGTTTCACCCTCCTGATTGGGCCACGTGTCTGCTTCAAGTATTTTTCCACATGGCATGAACAGATTGTGTAGTCTGGAGACTGGGCACTTAGGAGGAAAAATATGTGACAGTTTGTGTTGGGTCGAGAACTCCCTAAGGCCTGAAGGCCATAGTACATATCGACTATTGATTCCAGAAGAGATGTGACAATAGATCTCATAGTCCAGAGACTTGGTACTCAGAGGGTTTTCAAGTCTCTACGAGTGAAAAGTGTCGAAGCCCAAAGTCGCGAAGGCATGCAAACCATCGATTTAGGATCCCTTCGGGACCTTTCTAAACCATTGGATCAAGAAGTTGAAGGACAGGGTAAGCACTTCGATGAATTGTCACTCCGAGGAAGTTGAGCAGCATTGGAACTGAATGTCCCAAACCCCCATAGTGCTAGATTAATAGAGGATCGTCTATCCCAACACTTTATTAAGTCACAGACTGTCGATCTTGTGAAGCCTCCATATGGGGGAGGGTTCGTCCATTTGACGGGTGATTAAATATTAACCGTCTGATCCTTGTGGTGGAGCTAATGGATATTTCGACGAACGGTAACTTTTGGAGGAAACAAGAGCTGACAATAGAGAACAGATGAAGCCGAATTCTGGAGGAATTGGTCCCAGAAGCGGTCCCATGCATAGGTAAGAAAATGGTCTTGGGAGGTAACTTATCCATGGGTTTATGGCTTGCAAATACCTGTGTGAAAGAACACAGAGAGAGGCGCTAAGGAAGGGAATAAGTCATGGATTCGAATCATGGTCACTTGAAACCTGGTTTGAGGGAAGAACCTGCATAGAATGAAATTCTTTGTTAGCCAAGAATAACATGACACTATTATTTTGCGGAGAATTGGGATATATTCTTCCTGAACTAATAAGAAAAGGACATGTAGTATTTTTTGGAAAATTTATTTATATGAATAATTCTAACAAAATGGTCACCTTCACATTTTGCAGAATTAAGATTTTTAAACACATCAGTTCAAAATGTGTATTCAAGAAATGGATGAAGGAGAGAGAACTTCAAGCCATGATAAAGAGGCCAAGGGTCAGGATATTGTAGTCGATAACGCATAGATAGAATTTAATGGACACGAGGGCAAAGGAGAGAAAGAAACATTAATAGAAAATGTAAGAATCTTGAAAAATAGAATTGAAGAGCTACAAAGTAGACAATGAGAGACTAATGAGAGAACAAAGTCAGATAAATTCTCAAGTCATGCAGATCTTATATCTGTTGCAGAGGAAAATGAAGAGGGGATCAAACTCAAAAGAAGAGGAAGAAAGAAGGTATCATGAATGAATATATGATCGTGGAAGAGATGGTTATTCAAGAAGTGCTAGTGGAACTCATAGATATCACTCACCTCCCTACTCAGTGAGGAATTTTTATACTTTTGAAGATTCCGTAAGTAGTCTAGAGGTGTCTCCTATTAGGCACCAAAGAAGAAGACAGGAATTGAACAATTTTCAAGGAGAGTTGAGGAAGCTCCAGACACCATCCTTTGATGGTGAAAGAGAAATGGAATATGATGTTGAGGCATGGTTGCTTGGACTCAAGAGATATTTTCATTTGCATAACTATTCATCAAACCTAGAAGCCAGGATTGCCACCTACAATTTACACAGGAAAGTTGCAAGGTGTTGGGATCAATTAAAGCAGGTTCAACATATTAGTGATCAGAGGATCACTTCGAAGCAGATTAAGAAGTACTTCCAAAAGGAGTACCTCTCAAAGAATTTCTATGATAAGAAACTGCAGTAGTTCTTTGAACTTAGGATGGGAAGCATGACTATGGAAGAATATGAGAAAAATTTCTTGGGGTTGTTAAAGTATGTCGGGTTCATTAATAATGAGAAGGTGAAAATACAAAGATTTCTAAGTGGACTGCCATCCTTTTATAAGAAAATATTAGGTATGATGAGCCCGATACCTTGACTGAGGCCATCAAGAAGGATAAATACATGTATGAGCAAGGCCAGGGAAGATAATCCTTGCATAAATCTTGGAAGGATAATAAGAAGGAGAAGTTTGATCAGAGGATGAGAGGATTCAAACCTACCTTCAATAGGAATGATCCTAATAGAAATAATCAATATAAATATGATAAGGGTGAATCCAAGAAAGAAGACTCCTTTGGAAAAAGGGGAAGACCACCAATCCAATTTTTGGTATGCAAAGAAGATCACATGTACAAGGATTTCCCAGATAGAAAGGACAGAGTGAATATTGTGCTACAACAGTAGAAGATATGGGAAGAATTTATGCATCTTTAAATGATCGATAAGAAGAGTACTAATCCAATATGATCAAGGTGGAAGGAAAGATCATAAATCATCATGTTTCTATTTTAATTGATTCAGGAGCTAGTCCTTTTTACATTGATCCTAAAATAGTGGATAGATTACATTTGTAGAAAAGTAATCTTGGAAAATGAAGGTTTTCTCAGTTAGACACTGAACCAAAAGTAGAGTCCATGATAAGGTCATAAGTTGTTCCATAAATATTAATGGTGTGAATACTAGTGTTGATATGAATATCATACCCTTGGGGTCTTATGATATTCTAATTGGAATGGATTGGTTGGACAAGCATCATGTTGTCCTAGATTTTCATAGAAAGACATTTACCTGTCTTAATGGAGATGGAAAATAGAACACTGTGAAAGGTATTCCGAGACCCATCTCTATAAGGGATATTTCAGCCTTACAGCTAAAGAGATGTTTTAAAAAGGATGTCAATTGTATGTAGCTCGTGTGGAAGAGCCAAAAAATACAAAGGGGCCAAGCCTTGAATATTTCTCGGTACTACAGGAATTTGAATATGTATTCCAAGAAATACCAGGGTTTACACCAAGAAGGGAGATATATTTCTCAATTGAATTAGTGCCAAAATCTTCCTCGGTGTCAAAAACACCTTACATAATGAGAACACTAGAGTTAAAGTAATTACAAATGCAGTTGGATGAATTGTTGAAGAAAGGGTACATATGTCCAAGTGTTTCACCTTAGGGAGCACTAGTACTTTTTGTCAAAAATAAGGATGAAACCTTGAGGCTATGTATTGACTTTCGAAAATTGAATAAGTATACTATAAAGAACAAGTATCCTCTACCTAGAATTGATGACTGTAACGACCCTAATTGGATAAAAGCGTAAAAATTACAAAGTAAAATTAATTAAAGAAAATAATTGTGGTTAACTAAGTATTAATTTAACTACAGATCACATTTAATGACATGAGAAATAAATCTAAGAGATCAATGAAAAAAATGTTATAAAAATGGTTGCGTATGCAGAGAGGGATAGCCTATGAATCTCGAGAAGATAAAAACATTAAGGGAGAACGAAGGACGGAGGACGGGGTGGGTGGGCAGGTAAGGGAGTAATGAGGAGTCGATGAAGAAGGAATAAGGGGAAGAAAGGAGGTTTATGGGAGGGGCATTCGATGAGGACTAGGGGGGATTGGCAGTGAGCAGAGAGTTTCTGGTTGTGAATTTTGATCGGTTGAGGCACCGGGTTGCTGGAGGTTTTAGGAACGGGGGCCAGGATATCCGTAGATATCCTGGAGCTAGGTAGTTTTCCTAGTTGGCAGGGAGGACAGTAGTTTTGGGCAGTTATTTTACTGTTTGTGGCAGGGTTGATCTGTGTAGCAGGTAGAACGAAGGCAGCAGCAAGGCACAGAGGCAAATAGAAATTAGCATCAAAACCAAGTACTTTGTTAAGTTCTGTATTTATTTCTTCCTACCATGGAATCAGTATTTATTGATAAATCTAAGTTATTGAAGTTGCTGTTATGAAAATCAATATTATGCTATGAAGTTTTTGTTTCAATTTACGAAATAAATTGCTTATGAAACTAAATGATGTTTAGAAATATTAGGTTGTTACATATGGTATCAGAGCGTCTTAGTTCGAAATCTGGGCCTAAGGGCCAAAACCCCGAGTGTTAACTCTAGCCACGCTTAAACTACAAACAAAACACGTTCAGTTTGACCCAATATGACTGATACAATATCCGAAAATATACTCAGGTAGTACCCCTAAGTTATCCAAGTAAATGATTTCAGAGATATATCACAAGTAACCACTTTAGGGAAAACCCTTTATTGGGTCATGTATAGTCACTATAGTTTTAGCCTGAATATTCAAAGGAACACCTTTAAAATAGTGGTAGAAAACCAGATAGTTGGAAGGATCACTTCCCACAAAATGGCCACCCTTAAAGCAGCCTGAATAAAGCTATTAAGCACACACAAAAAAAAAAAACAGAGATGATAATTTTATTTTATTTGAGTAATACTTGTCAAGGAAGTTTTGGGTAGAATAGACACCTGAAATTGATGAAAATGTCGAGGGAAGCTTCTATCGAAGGCTTGAATTTGGCAAGATCCAATAACTATACGAATTATATTAAATAAAATGCAAAAAGGACATTCACAAAACCTTGAAAAGGCCTACTTCATCTCGAACTTAACTAAATGAGGAATTGCCAATGCGCAATAGGGAAAAGGAAAATTGGAAGACTTGTATCACGCGGGGACAGTGTGAACTAGTTACCTGTACTAGCCTCAGTGAAATTTTAAATAATGAAGAATATCAGGAACTATAGACCCATGAAAATTTTAACCTTGCAAAGAAAGTAATTTTAACACTACGCAATGTTTTATGCAACTAATCTATTATTTCGAAAGAGAGTTGTCTATTACGCGGGAGAATGGATCTCAGCCATCAAATCTCGGGCAAAATCCCGTCGGCCATAGATCTCGAGAAGTCGCACAGGGTTTAAGTCCTAGTGTGCAGAGGAGGAGTCCTGAAAGAGTCATCGGGGTTTTGTTAAGCCAGAGAATCAAGACCTTGTGGTTCTTGAAATCCCAAGAACGGATCCCAGCCATTGATCCTGGTAGGGACACGTGTCAACATTCTAGGGAGGTATCAGGATTTTACCCATCGGGAGTTTCAGGGGTGTAGAACCGTTGCATCAAGGAATCGCGATACGTGATTTCTCGATATGATCAGAGCCATTGGATCGAGCGAGGAAAGAAGATCTGGACCATTGAGGCGTCTACGTCCAGCAGGAGCTCAGGAGGAGCCTACAAAAGAAGGAGACTAACAACCATCGGATCTGACATAGAAATCCTGTAAGCCGTTGGATTGGGAAGAGTTGCACAGATATTAGCCTCTGGAGGAGGAGAGCACGAAGAGGATTTATCGGAGCCGTCAGATCTTGGATCAGATTGTCGACAGTCATCAGATCTGCAACAGTTGCACGAAGGTTAAGCTTTCATGAATAGTAGGGGAGAAATCCTGATGGGATCTGGATCGTCCGATTGGCAGGGGACACGTGGCGAAGATCGCGTGAGAGTCGGCATATTGGCCATCGAGAAATTGGAGTTCTCGAGGTCATGAGAACTGGGACCTTGAAAGTCTCGAAATCCCAGGAGCCAATCTGAGTCGTTCGTCTGAGGAGGGGCACGTGTCACGCGATCATCCGTATCGGAGATCTAAGGTACCAAGCATCGGGACTTACAGGTCTCGAAACGTCGATGAGATATGAGCCGTCCATCCACACGGGACAAGTGTCGGAGATCCAAATCAAGTTGGCATATTAGCCATCATAAAATTGGAGTTCCTGAGGACAAGTAATTCAGGACATCGTAAGTCTCGAAACCCTGAGAGTCAATCAGGACCGTCCATCTGCATGGACAGGTGGCAAAGGATTGGACACCGTCGGAGTTTTGTTCATCGGAGAATCGAAGATTCCGGTGACAAGAGGTTTATGCATTGTGAATTCGCGATCCGTGAAAACCCCGATCAGTAGGGGCCAGCTGTCAGCACAACAGAGAAGGATAGCGGTGTAGTGGAGGCCAGCTGTCAGCGTAACGGGGCGTCATTATTTGGGTGATCGGGAATCCCGCGGGTGTATGCATTGAGGCATCACAAACCCTGTAGCCCCGATGGGGTAAGGTAGTGGTCACGGGTGATGGTCACATTGGTCAGGAGCTAGAGCCGGGAGGGCTAACGTGAAGATAAGGCGCGTCGAGGATCAGAGGATCGTGGATCCAAGGGGCATGTGCACATCGACATCGAAAAGTCCAAAAACCTGATGGAGAATATGACTGCAGTCATATACGAATAGGTCACATGGACCAGATCTTAGCTAGGAGGAGCTAAGGGCAAAGGACCCATCGGGAAATTAGAATCTAAAATATCGACAAGGAGGTATAGAGCTGCAGTCTTATGGGAGAGGGTCGTATGGACCAAAGGTCCTAGTCAAAGAAGGCCAGCGCATAGAGAAGGGTGCATCGGTGATCGAGGATTTGAGAGTACTGTGACTCTCGACAGCGGGAAGTGGAAAACCTCGAACCCCGATAGAGAGTCTAGGGCAACCACGGTTAGGTATAGATACTGTGCAGAGAGGAAAAAGGACCTAAGGATTGGGTCGTGTTTTGACAGGGATTCCACTTAGGAATCTAAAGAGCTGCTTCGGCTCAGCAGAGAGAATTGAATCAATCCCGTGAGCAGGAGGTCAGGTGGAGAGACCCTGCGGGGTGATAGGTTGGACCTCGTCTGCATCAACATGCATATGCACAGATGAATAAATTTATAAATATAAATGAAATAAATTCAATAGCAAAATAATACCAAAATTCGTACAGGGCTGGAATTACAAGAAAATAATTTGTTCAAAGGAAGAGATCACCGTTCATTACCACAACGCAAGGAAGATTTATTCAATTTCTTTATTAGAATAACCCCGTGTTCTTCGTGAAGGTACTAAAATTGTTCACAACTGGCGGACTAAATCATTCCTCTTACCGTAGCTGGGGGAGAGCTCCACAAAATGTACAGACAGGGGATTGGATCCCGATATTTCAAAGAGACTGGACTCCAGGTCCTGGATCTTGTCAGTGGCTACATCAATATACTATGTTTCTGCAAAATGAACTGGAGCATATACAACAATAACCAATGCAAGCAAAGTGCTCAGAACGATGGTGAGGATGTGAGCCATGGTAGTGGAAATCCAGGAAGCCTCTGAAAAGAGCAAAGGCAGATCTGTGGAGGAGAAAGAATGACACGAGGAGGGTCTCAATGAGTGAGAAGGACACGTAGGGAGTCGAAAGGCTGATAGGTGTAGAATTTGGAGGTTAGATACGAGGGAGCTTGAGAAAGCCAGACGAGCATGTGGAACCCATGCATGCTCGAACCCTTGGGTATACACTCAATTATTTATATATATATAATATAAAGTGTTAAAAATAATTCAAAATAAACTAAATAATTTAGTATAAATGAATTATATATAAATAAGGTCAAATTAGTTTAAATTTGAAGTAAAGATAATTTGAGTTAAATTAGTGTAATAATAATTTAAAATTAATTATTTTATTAAGTGTAAGGTTAATCTACCTTAAAGTTCGATGTTAACCAAGCTTAGACGCTTAATACTAACCCAAAGCTAGCCAATTCCCCTGATGGAGTAATGTCTGTTTACAGACATGTAAAGAAAACTTACACCTAACCCTGTTTCTAAGTTTAAGTAGCACCAATTTGAAACGTCCTGGAACTCACCCTGACAACTGTGGGGTGATGCAGGTTAAGTCATACAAGATGGTCAGGACTCAAAGGGTTCGAGGTAGGGGAGGGTCGTCACGGGCACCACCGATGCCACCCACACCATCAACACCACCAACACCATCAACACCATCGACACCACCAGCACCACCACCACCATCGCCCGAACTAGCCCTCATACTACACTTGTTGGAAGCCATTAATGAGACTTTAAAGGGGCGCCAACTAGCAGAGACTGAAGTGGAACTCCCACTATCTGGAATGGGTAATCCATAAGCATCAAGGAACTCAAGGGGATAATTTCCCACCTAAAGACATCACACGAGAGTTGCATAAGATCAAACTTCCAGAGTTTGCCAGAGGTCGCGCCAGTGAACGCGCGGAAGCATGGTTGGAAGGCATGACAAGGTGTTTTTCCTTAAGGGACTATGCATCCAATTCAAAGGCCAAGATCACAATTTTCCAGTTAAGAGACAGCACCTTGAACTAATGGGGCAACTTAGAAAGACAACTGCACCTTACCCCAGATGCAGTATCTTCAGAACTTTTCGAGGAGCGGTTCAGAAGGAAGTATCTACCAGCATACTATGAGGAACAACAGATAGGGGCATTTCATGCCTTAGTACAAGGAAATAGGAGTGTAGAAGAATATGAGATCAGGTTTATGGAACTAGTCAAGTATGTTTTGTATATGGACAATGACCAGCGACAGGCAGAGCGCTTCATTTATGGATTGAACTCGAAGATAAGAGCTATGGTGCGGATGTGGAAATAGTCTTCAGTAGCAGAGGCGGTAGAGAATGCGCATTACGCAGAAGAACACATAAACTTAACAAGGGGTACAAGATCGCCATTTCCACATCGTCATGGATTCGTAGGAAAGACCGCAAGGACATTTCCTAGGGGAGGGGGCACAGGTCCACGACCATCTTGAGGAGAAGCTAGTAGGGGTAGGGGTTCCAGGGGAAGGAACTCATTTGAGAATCAGTCACCTAACAGTGCACTGGTTCAATCTCGTATTTCTTGTTGGAGATGTGAATGACCCCATTACGAATGGGATTGTCCCGAGTTACAATCAAGGTTCGTGCATAGAGAAGGAAAGGCACCAATGGGGAGGTCAAGTAGCAACCACTAGATTTACGCAGTGGTTAATAACTGCCAAGCCAAACATCAATCCACCGTAGTGGAGTCATCAGGTATGCTAAATCATATTAATGTTAAAATTTTGTTTGATTCTGGTGCGACAGATAGTTTCATTTCACCATCTGCATTAGAAAAGAGTGGGCTGGTAGCCTATGAGCACGATGACTTTAAGCAAGTCGAGATGACTTTGGGGGAAAAACAAGCTGTAGGACCTAGTGTCAATAATTGTATAGTAGACCTAGGAGTGTACACTACCAAGTTGAAGGTATACGTCACTGCTCTTGGGGTGTATGACCTAATCATTGGAATGGATTGGTTAGCAGCTCATCGAGCTTTGGTAGATTGTTTCGCCAAGAAGGTACTTTGTATTGATGATGAAGGAAGACCAATAGAGATCCAAGGTGTAAAGAGAAAAGTGTCATTACGCTTTATATCAACTATGAAGGTCAAGCAATGCTTGAGACAAGGGTGTTGACTTTATGTAGTGGAGGCAGTGGAAGAAAGGAAGGGACCCTCATTAGATCAGTACCCAGTATTGTTAGAATTTCAGGATGTTTTTCCAGATGAGTTACCAGGGTTACCTCCTGAGAGGGAGATTGATTTTACTATTGAGATAAAACCTAGTGCAGAACCAATATCCAAGACTCCGTATCGGATGACGGCACCAGAACTTTGTGAATTGCAAATGCAGTTGAAGGAGTTACTAGATTTAGGGCTAGTAAGGCCCAGTGTCTCACCTTGGGGTGCACCGGTAATTTTTGTAAAGAAGAAGGATGGATCCTT
>CBVK0102270561.1:9427-24142 GCA_900067695.1 Picea abies | reverse complement strand
CTGTTTTACGTCATTATGTTACTGATGAATCACATAAACTAAATTAGAAAGAAATGTAGGTATCGGACATGGGAGCCCTCACGGTAGAACTGTTATGCATACTGGACCATAGAGTCCGACAGCTCAGAAGCCATCTGGTAGACCAAGTTAAGGTCCAGTGGGACAAGTATAGTCCAGAATCTGCTACTTAGGAGGACGCTGAGACACTACGGTGAGACTATCCCTCACTATTTTGACCGCCTCAAGAATATGTTTCTCGAAGGAGGGGTGTATATAACACTACCTTTTGATTTAGATAGCCAGGATTACCTGAGGCCTATACACTTTATTTCCTAGTCACAACGAAACTGTTAAGTGATACACTTAAACTTTAAAATTATGAACTATAATGAATGTTTAAATGTTATTAATGATGATGCATGTAATGCGATCTATTATGTGAATGTAAATTTTACGAATATTTAAATGTTATTGATGATGATGTATATGATGCAACATATTGTGAGAAAGTGAAATTGTTGAATGTTTAAATACTATTAGAATGATGTTGGATATGATGAAATCTATTTTGGGAAAATGATAATCTTGTGAATGGGTGATGAGTTTGAATTATGGGATATTATGAAATCTAATTCTAATTGGAAAACTATGATGTTACTGTATCGGTACGGGGATACCAAATTGAAATGATAGTAGTATGCAATTATATGATGGTAATGCATAGAAATGTATGAGTTTGTGTTGCATACTAACCTGCAGGTTATGGGCTATCAAATAGCCAAATGATAATGATGATGAAAGTGGATATCAGGACCACTAACCGAGAAACATTATGGTATGAATAATGTGTGTGAAATTTATATTGATTTGGATGCATTGCTATGATATGTGGACTAGCGCATGATTTTGGTACTAACACTGCCCAAAACCAAATAAACGATGACAAAACCTCCAGCAACATGGTGCCCCTATATGTTCCATTGTAGTGTGTTGAACCTAGTTCTGATAGGAGGGGTGGAGGCATTTCCCACCGTGTATCCTCCATTGTAGGGTGTTGACCCTAGTTCTGATAGGAGGGGTCCCACCGTGTATCCTCCATTGTAGGGTGTTGACCCTAGTTCTGATAGGAGGGGTGGAGGCATTTCCCACCGTGTATCCTCCATTGTAGGGTGTTGACCCTAGTTCTGATAGGAGGGGCGGAGGCATTTCCCACCATGTATCCTCCATTGTGGGGTGTTGACCCTAGTTCTGATAGGAGGGGTGGAGGCATTTCCGACCGTGTATCCTCCGAAACCTGAAGTCATGGGAGGACGGTGCTAGTTCATACTCCCCAAGACATGTGATGATGACTGTCAGTTGCCTGCTAGGGAAGCTTGGTTGAGATAGCGACACTTCCACTTATGGGTTCTATTTGGAGTTAGGTCAATATAGTTGACACTCCAAGATAGTGTAGCAGAGGAAGGATAGGAATGGAGCTGGAAGTAGGTTAGGGAGGAAGGATGAGTAGTAATAGTTGTGAAAGTATGGATATTTGTCTTGTGGAGGAATTGATGTCTTCCCTTCAAAAAAAAAGAAATGTGTATACATGGATATTCATTATGACATAACTAAACCATAGTTGTTTAAAATAATTTATTGAACTGGATAATTGTGATTAAAGAATTTCTCAAACAATTGATTGATTGTTGTCTTTTATAAAAGAATAGTCTTGCTGACTGGATTGAATGCATACATAAATCACTAAAGGATGACAGTTTGATTATTAGTACATGCATGAGACTTGCATGTACTAGATACACATGCATTTCTTGTACATATACACTAGTATGTATGAGCTTTCTTGACTTACTTACTGATAATGTTAGTTACTTGTTGTGAATGAGTGAACCATGCTCTTTTCCTTTGTACCATTAGATACCTTAACTTTGGGACAAAGTTTCTTGAAGGGTGGGTGTATGTAACGGACCTAATTGGATAAAAGCTTAAAAATTACAAAGTAAAATTAATTAAAGAAAATAATTGTGGTTAACTAAGTATTAATTTAACTACAGATCACATTTAATGACCTGAGAAATAAATTTAAGAGATCAATGAAAAAAATGTTATAAAAATGGTTGCGTATACAGAGAGGGATAGCCTATGAATCCCGAGAAGATAAAAACATTAAGGGAGAACGAAGGATGGAGGACGGGGGGGCAGGTAAGGGAGTAATGAGGAGTTGGTGAAGAAGGAATAAGGGGAAGAAAGGAGGTTTATGGGCGGGGCATTCGAGGAGGACTGGGGGGGACTGGCGGTGAGTAGAGAGTTTTTGGTTGTGACTTTTGATCGATTGAGGCACCGGGTTGCTGGAGGTTTTGGGCACAGGGGCCAGGATATCCATAGATATCCTGGAGCTAGGTAGTTTTCCTAGTTGGCAGGGAGGAAATTAGTTTTGGGCAGTTATTTTCCTGTTTGTGGCAGGGTTGATCTGTGTAGCAGGTAGCAGGAAGGTAGCAGTAAGGCACAGAGGCAAACAGAAATTAGCATCAGAACCAGGTACTTTGTTAAGTTATGTATTTATTTCTTCCTTCCATGAAATCAATATTTATTGATAAATCTAAGTTACTGAAGTTGCTGTTATGAAAATCAATATTATGCTATGAAGTTTTTGTTTCTGTTTACGAAATAAAATGCTTATGAAACTAAATGATGTTTAGAAATATTAGGTTGTTACAATGACCTCTTTGATCAGCTAAGAGGAGCAAAGATATTTTCAAAGATTGACCTAAGGTCAGGATACCATCAGGTAAGGATCAAGTAAGAAGAAATTTATAAGATAGCCTTTAAAACCAGGTATGGGCATTATGAATTTGTATTGGTGCCATTTGAATTGACCAATGAACCAACTATATTTACGTTCTTAATGAATTGCATATTCAAAAATTATTTGGATAAGTTTGTCACAGTATTCTTGGATGAAATACTTGTCTATTCCAATTCTGAAGAGGAGCATGAAAATAACTTAATACTGGTATTGCAAGTGTTGAGAGAACATCGGTTGTATGCCAAACTACGTAAGTGGTTTTTTTATAAAAAAAAATCCATTACTTGGGACACATTATTTTAGAGAAAGGCACAATAGTATATAGAGAGAAGATTGAATCCATTAGAGGATGGCCAACACCCATAAATGTGTCAGAATTTAGATCTTTTATGGGATTAGCTGATTACTATAGAAGGTTCATAGTAGGGTTCTCTAAGATTTATCATCCCATCACTTCTTTACAAAAGAAGGAAACTAAATTTGAATGGACACCTAAGTGTGAAGAGAATTTTAATCTATTGAAGGAACTACTTACTAGTGCACCTATGTTAAATATTGTTGACCCAAATGAATGTTTTGTGGTATTTACAGATGCATCTAAGGAAAGACTTGGGGGATTCCTCACGCAAAATGGACATGTCATTAGTTATGAGTCCAAAAAGCTTAAGGAACATGAGAGGAACTATGCCATGCATGAATTGGAGCTTGTTGCCATTGTCCATGCCTTTAAGATGTGGAGGCATTATCTCATGGGGAAGAGATTTGAATTAAGGACAAATCACATTGACCTGAAGTATCTTTTTGAAAAACCAACCTTGAATGCCAGGAAAACAAGATGGCTAGAATTTTTAAATGAATATGACCTCGATATCAAGTATATCAAAGGAAAAGAGAATAAAGTTGTCGATGCACCTAGTAGAAGAGTGCATCTCATGCATGCTACTGTTGTCAGTATGCATCAGTCAGACTTGAAGAGAAATTTTTTAGATGATCTTGTTACAGATTAGCATTACTTGCAAATAAAGGAAAGATTACAACAAGGAGATGTACAAAATAAAATAAGGGAGTATGAGATAAAGGAATATGGACTACTTATGCATACGAATAGAATCTATGTTGCTAGTTCCGAAGAACTCAGGAAATTAGTATTGAAGGAAATGCATGATCTTCCTTATGATGGACATCGTGGTTATGAGAAAAAAATTACAGTAGTAAGAAGCCAATTCTTTTGGCCGAGAATGAAAAAGGATGTTGTTGATTACATCGCTCAATGTATGGAATGTTAGAAGGTGGAGGTTGAGGATAGCCACCCACCGGGTTTGCTGAAGACATTACCAATCCAAGAGAAGAAATGGGAAGTGATAACCATTGATTTCATAACTAAATTACCGAGGACAACAAGACAACATGATTCAGTCATGGTAGTGGTTGACAAATTAATGAAGGATGCTCATTTTGTTCCTGTAAAAAAAACACATACAATGGTTAATATTGCAGAGGTTTACATGAGGGAGATTTCTAGGTTACATGAGATACCTAGGACAATTGTCTCAGATATAGATACAAAGTTTACCTCTAATTTTTGGATGGTATTGTTTAAAGAATTTGGTACAAATCTAAACTTTAGCACAACATACCATCCACAATCAAATGGGAAAACATAGAGGGTCAACTGAGTAATTGAAGATATGTTGAGAATGTATGTGATGGATAAGCCATGTAAGTGGGAATATTACTTACACTTGGTTGAGTTTGCATATAATAATAGGTATCAAGCCTCATTGAGAATGAGCCCATTTGAAGCCTTGTATGGTAGGAAATGAAGTACTCTAGTGTGTTGGAACAACCCAATAGATAGAGTGGTACTTGGTCCAGAGTTGCTCAACTATATGGAAGACCAGATGGTTAAGATCAAGCCGAATTTAAAGCAAACTCAAGATATACAAAAATTTTATGCAGATAAGAACATGCCAACTAGAGAATTTAAAGTAGGGAAGCATGTACTTCTCAAAGTCAATCCCAAGAAAATCTCTTTGAAATTGGGTAGTTGTATAAAGATAGAAGCCACATTCTGTGGTCCATTTGAAACATTGGACAGAATAGGGCCAGTTGCATACATGATTACATACATTCTTGCATACATGCTTGCATTTCCTGCTTCCATGAATGTGAATAATGTATTTCATGTCTCTTTGCTAAATAAATATGCACATGATGCTAATCATGTTATTGATTGGCATCTGATTCAGGTAGAGACAGAGGGAAACATTAATGTCTAGCCAGTGTGGGCATTGGATAGAAAGATCAAAATTCTCCAGAATTGAGTTATAGAGCTAGTAAAAGTTTAGTGGACCTGCTACAGTCCTAAATATGCTACCTGGGAGAATGAAGATGTCATGCGGGCAGAGTACCCATAAATGTTTTAATAAATTTTGAGATTTTCATCTCTATTTTGTATATGCACTAAGCAAAGTTCCAAAATAAGGGGGAGGGGATGTAACACCCCATGTTTTGAGCCCCATATTAAATACTGTATTTTGTTAATTGTCAAGAGGCTAGAGGGCCAAAACAATTAAAAGAGGCCAGTGTGCCTAATAAATGTAATGTTTTGATAACTATTAATAATAAATAGATCATTAGATGCTAGATGGATAATGACTAGAGTTATAGAGGGCTATGATTTCACAAGAGATGGGGATTGAGGGGATAAAATTTTATTTCCTATTTTGACTAACCTTTTGTCTAACGGATTGGATCAGTGACATGAGATTCTTGGGGGGGAGGCTAGGAGTTTCTTGATTCCCCATGAATTACTTAAACCCTCCCCTAGTCTGATTGGGGGGTTCACTCATTCACTCATTCACTTGCTTTCTCACTCATTCATTCATTCAATTTCTTCCTCACTCGTTCATTAATTCCATTCTTACCTATCATTCATTCATTCTTCATCATCTGTGTCTTGTCTTGGAGAGAGGGAAACAAACTGATGAAGAGTATCCAGGGTATTATTTGTTGTAGTGGTCGTTGGTGTAATCCATTCTTGACTTGAGGCCTGCATGTCTGAGATGCGTTGGCCTATGTCCATCTTTGTTCACAACTATGAGTCTTGCGATTTCTAGCATGTATATTTTGGAACAGTTGTGTTGGAGCCATGGAAGGAGAATGACTACTTGAGTGACTGTGTGGCAGAGAAGGGTGGGGATACATTCTCTTGGGTAGCGCATACTGGGTATAAGAGAGATGGTTACTTGGATTGCTGCGAGTGTTGGGAAAAACTATGAGATATTGAGTTTTGACTGGTTTGGGAAGCCAAGTAACACTCTGGAACCATCCTTGTGAATTGATAGCCCTAACTCGGGGGTTACATTGTTGTTGATATTTGGAATAGTAGTGTCTATGGTTGGGTGGAATGTCCTTGGTCTGTAGCCAGTTGGTGTCTTATTTTATAAAGATAAGTGCTCTCTATTATGGTATTATTTACCTGTATATGAATGTATTCCACTATGTATTTATTTATCGTTTAATTAAATATTTAGAATATGCATGCTTCTTGGTTATTGTTGTGCATTCAGTTATATCTTTTATTCTATGCATCCTTATTAATTTTAAAATGTGTCGATAAGAGAAAGAAATCCAAGGGTGGGATTGAAGGTAGTGTACCCTATCCTGTGGGTGGCGGGGTATGTTAGAAGGTGTCCTTCAATTGGTTTGTATCTCATCTGTACTCCTGATCTAAGTGGATCCTAACCTCTGCACCCTTTTTCTCTTCAATCTATAAAAGTAGGTTTCCCTCATGAGAAAAGGATAATAGAAAATAATGAATAGTGGATGGTGAATAATGATTGATAGCTTTGGTTTTGGTTTGTTATTAGAAGATTGTTAATAATTTTTTGTCTTTAAGGAATTCAATCTTAGCTAAAGGATTTTATTGATGGTGATTGATTTCTTGGATACATTGTGGGTATTGGAGTAGTGATCTTGTTGGAAGGATCTTCACAACATCAAGGCAACTTTGGTTGTAATCGCTTTTCATTATCATTAATAAAGTAATGTAGTTTCTTTCCCACAAAGGTTGTCTATATTTGATTATATGTTTTGCATCTCTCCTTAATCATTTGCATAGGTTGCATCAAATTATACTTGTTTCTTTCACCTTTGTTGGCTTGTGTTTCTTGCAGGTTATCATACATAAGTCTCATGATAAAGCAGTTGGACGATACAACTACCAAGGAAAACCATCAATTACAAGGTATGAAACCTTTTCTAATTGGTAATTTTATTATATCAACCTAGAGAAAGTTCTATGTTCTATTTGTTTTCTCCTAGTCTTGGTTTCTGACTCTAGGGAGATCAGTCTATGTCCACATAGATTGATTTTTACTATAACAAATTTGCCAACTCCAATAGGGACATTTAATTAAAATTTGTTCTCTTACCCTTGCTACCTTGCATTGCTTTAAATCTCTAAGTCTTCACCTTACACTGTGTGCTTAGTCAATCCTGAAATTCACTACAAATCTTCTTTATTTTTTATTTTTTTCCCAATATTTATCGATTGTCACACCCTACCTTTGAGAACCAGTGTGACATTGCAACAATGTGAATATTTTTCAGCCATCCACACTTTGGATTTTTTCTCTATGTGCCACAGTAGCCTACGACACTTCTTGAAAAATCTAATTTTATTTGCATTTTTCCTACCTAGGTCTCCAATCTGACCTTTGCTGTGAATCTTAGGTTTGTGTTACAATATTCTTAGAAGTCTTAGAGTCTATTTTATATCATTGTTTCAATTTATTCATGATTTCATTTCTTTGTCTTTGGTAATTTTGCCTATATATGAAAGAGGTGTAATCTCTTATCCTAGTCTTTGAGTGTCTCTCAATTTGATATTATTTTCTCTTGCAAAAGTGTTTTATTGAATGTTTTTATCTTATCTTTTGTGTTAAGGCTTTTGTTTAAAAAAAAAAATAGATCTTTTTCTTTGCATTTGAAATATCTTTGTAGTTTTGGAAATATCATTGTTGGAGTTTTTATTTTATATTTATGTTGTGTATTGATTTGTGGATGCGCATTTTCACATGAAGAATCTTTTGTTTCTTTCATTACAAACATTTTTGTTAATTGAAAAAGAAATAACTTAAGTAGAATTGTATTCATTTGCATTTTTCAAGACGATAAAGCTTATGCATTTAGACTTTTAGGCTGAATTAGAATCATTAATCCGTTGGTTGTTTTGTGAAAATATTGGGATTTTTGTTGAAAAGAATTTCATTTTGAGTTTTGTGTTTCAAAATAAAAATACCTTCTCTCTCTCATGTAATTAGGATTCATCAAATGAAAATTGCATTTCATATCTTATTGCATGATATTTTGAGTCAAGGTCAAACATCATCAGTTTCACTTCTGCACCTTTTTTAGTAAAACACCATCCCTTAAAACTAAGCACTAATAAAATTCATTTGATATTTTTTATCTGGTAGCACACCAACATTAGCTTAGGTGTAGAGATTTGAAATAGGTGGTGAGGATAACTCTCCAAAGATGTCAGACAAACATCGGATATCTTGTTAGGGAGACAAATCCAATTGCCACATCTATGTCCTGGGAAGCCCTTCTCACACAAGGGTAAATCATGAGGTCACATTGGGACCATCGGAGTAACTAACCTCACTTCATTGGTATTGGTGGTGTGGTCTACATGTATTACAAATGGTGTTGTTATACACTTGGGTATCACTTGGGAGGTCTTACCTCGGTTTGAGGCACCTCTTAGGGGGATTTTAGGTTTTGACCTTGCCCTTGCATGTATACCCAATTGTTGATTGTTTCTCCAGGCTTGGGTGTTGTAAGTGGTAAGCTTAGAGACCACAATCCTTAGGGATCTTGCACAAGGTTACAATGGAGAGGAAAATATCTGCTATACCTAGGTCAGACGTTGTTCAAACTCACTCGGGCTCCTTGGAGGGTAACCCACGGTTCTTCCATGCATGAACGTGCACTAGGGAGTAAGTTTGTTAAGAAGTTATCCAACATAAATGGTCCCCCCACTCTACCCCAACCCCTAGGGAGTTATTAAAAGTGTTTAGGCAGGTTTTATCCATCATGTAAACCCACCATTAAGTAATCCCCTTGGTCTACTTTTAGTCTGATTAAATTATTTAGGAGAAATTGTAACTGAAGATTATCCTAGATTACCGTCAATGCCTTTTAAAGAATAAAATATGGAATCGAGATAGCCTAATCAAAGTGAATAATTTACAACCCTTGTTCAAACCTGTGGCTTATCAAATCCAATTAGAACTCTTTTTCATCCTTTCTATTGAAATTCCTTGGGTCGTGATATTTTTAATAGGTTGGGTATCTCATGGGTGTTCTATATGCACTAAAAACACACTAAAAACCCTCAACTAAATTGTCATCCCGGGGTAAGTAAACTTATAGTTGTACAAAAATATATGCCAAGGTAGAAGGGTTGGTAGTAGTATAGTCTAACTAAGGAAGTGGCTATATAAGGGATAATATATTCAAGCAAAGACTATTAATGGAAAAACCTACAAAGAAACTTCAACTATGTAACCTAGGCAACCTTTAGACAAGGGATCGATGGATAGTTCTAGAAAAACAAGTGAAAACCATATTTAAAGCAAACTAGTTCATAACAATAAGAAAAAAGCAAAAACAAACTATTTAATCATAACAAAAGCAAACTACTTTAACTTGGCAACCTAAATTCAATGAGCAACTACCCTATGAAAGAAAATAAATAAACAATCCAACAACTATTCTATTAAAGCAAGTAAACAAGTAAGCAAAACAACTAACTAACCTATTAAAGCAAGTAAACAAGTAAGAAAAATAACTAGCTAACCTATTAAAGCAAGTAAACAACTAACTACTCTAAGATAACTTCTACTGCAAGTAATCTAATTAAAAATTCTCATTGAACAACTATCTAGCCTAAGAGGTAAGTGGACTATATTCTTAATTCCAACTTCAAAACTATTTCTAATTCATAAAAGGAAACATATTTAATGGAAAGCAAGAGAAATTAACAACTAGTCTTGAACCTATGATAAGCAAGCTACTATCTAATGTATCAAAGCAAAGACTATCTATCCTACAATAAGAATAAAAATATCTATGAAAAAAAGAAACTATCATGCATTAATCATCAACAGTATAACGAGACTATGCTAATAAACTCAATTTCATTCTATACTAATGAAGCAAATTCATACTACACTAAACTCAATAATTGACTACAACTTGAAATTGCAACCTAAATCTAAGCAAGACATTGCATAACATAACCTAAACTAGCTCTATCTTAACAATTCAAATTGCAAAAAAAGGGAAATGCTCATAAACATAAATTAAACACTATTCTAGCATATGACAAGTAATGAAATGAGTAAACTAGCTAACAACTAGATAAGCAACATTTGAATAAGAAATTTCCAAATAAAAACTAACACTATCACTATCCATCCACTGAAACCCTGTCAAAGAAAGCATGAATTAAATTTCTGTCCTAAAACTCTGTTTTAACTTCTATTTCAACATGAAGAAAGTCTATTCTACCATCTAACTACACACGGGGTTAGTGTCTAAATCTGCAAGATAGCTTCTACTAACTAATAACTAATTGCATACTAACAAAACTCCTCATAATAACCTACAAAAGCTCAGTTAAACCAATTAAATCACAAACAACAAATTAAATAACAAAGAAGTAAAATATCATTTCATGTACAGGAAATAAAATAAAAATGCATCTACACTATCGAATTCACAAATAAAATCATAAGATAGTTACACAGATTGTTGGTGCCCCCCCCCAACAGTTGTGGTTAATCTTCAAAGGCACACCACGAACTTCAACACAACGATTTCACCATTAAAACTAAAAACGTAGGTTTTACATAGTCTAGCAAAACGAAAAATGGAAAAACAGAGCCAAAATTGTATTTGCCTCTAATACACTACTTCTTAGCTATTGTATGACCACCACAATGGTATTTATAAGCTTTACAGACTAAGTGGTCGACCACTGGAGGGTCGAACCACTTCTAAAAATAGAAAATTACATTAATGGTGCCCTAACTGTCGAAATGAAGTGAGCCAATAATTGCCCAGCTTAACAACCCAAACTCAGTTGTCAAGAGTTCAGTAGCTGGAGGGGGAAATTATGAGAAAAACCTATTTTCCTGATTCACTCACTACTGGTTTCCAATTCCATAACCGCCAAATTGCCCACTATTTTTGTGGAGAACAAGGTGTTAGATGGAGTGTCGAACCAGGTACCGGATGCAGAATTGAAAACCACGAACTACTCTTAACCCATTATGAATTTCAGGAAACAACCCATCTGGTACATAAACAAAACCCATGTGCCAGAATTTTTCGATTCCACTTCATGCTCCCACAATTTAATATTTAATTTAGCTTCTTGTAATAGTGTTGAATGGAGTACCAGAAGCAGAAACATGATGTGATTTTTCCCTATAACACCAAAAAATGTGAATTAGATTCTTAGAAACGTAAAAACATAATGAATTATACTCAAGAACAACATAAAACATGAATTATGCATACCTGGTGTAGATCATAACGTTTTGGCACAAAATTATTCAAAAAGCCTCTTCAAAACATGAAAACGCATATACACATTCGTCATAAAGGATCTAATCAACATCATAAAATTGATAATATCTCGGGCCCAAAATTACACACCTAAGATTTTGTAGGTCCCACTGCAAACAAGAAGAAATTTCCCTTCATGACTAAACTTGCAAAGGAGGGGGTGGATTAGCTTTAGAAGCTTCTCCCTCTTGCCCAAGGAATTTTGACTTAGGATTTTTGTGGTGTTTCAATTGCATCCAGAGACTATTATTGGTGGAAGTAATATCATAAACCTAACACTGTAGAGAATTCATCTTAGCTTTTAGGACAATGTTATCATGGCATAAATGACAACTTAGTGTTTCATTCTCTCTAAGTTTGAACTGGAGGGTTTGGATTTTTTGGAGGCTGTTGATGGCATGTGAGGAAGCCTTGAGATTTATATTATACTCTTGATCATTTAAACCATGAAAAACAACAAATTTACCTCTGCAAAATTAGTTCCAAAAGTGACTTTCCATAAGCACAACAATTCTGGCCTGGTGAACTTGAGAAAAATAGGTATGAAAGTGACACCTATAACTACAAGACTGTAAAACCTGTGCAAACATTGAAATATTTTTTTGTTTTTGAATATGTCCTTGAAAAAAACCTCTCTTGGTTTTCAAAACTTCACTTCCAGTTGTTAGGAAAACACAAAAATAAAATATGACTAAAACAGGAAAAACAAATTGTTTTATTTTCTAAAAGAACAGGCCTCTAGGATGATAGAATATATCCAAAACCATAAAGTATATTAAAATACTGAGAGAGGTTATTGTGTTTTGGTATGTTACAAACACAAAAATCCTCCTTGTTTCAAAATTACTTTCCCATTTGTTCATAATCCCGGCTTGAAGTTGGTTACTCAAAACTTCCATAAGTGCAATGTGCTCTTAGCAGAAGCGCAACATGGTCTTTGATAGGGATTTTGGAGGCCTTCACAGAGGATTTTTGGGCTGAAAGTGGTATTGGTGGAAATTTTATGATGTCTTCTACACAATGGAACCATCAAGCACTAAAAATTCCTTCTCCAACCCTATGAAAAATTGACTTGAAGCCAAACTGTCCAAATGTGCAGAAACCCTCCTATAGAGACTGTATTTGGGGAATTTATCTCAAATGATAACACCTGTGCATAAAATGAAGGAGGTTTTTGTTTCTTTTTATATTATTGACAAAAACCTCTTTCAATATTGTCAAATTCATCTTTCTTATTTCATAAACCAATTTTAAAGTAGAACTTTGACCAAGACAATCATTTGAAAATTTATGACAAGATATGATGAAAATTTATGACCTTGGATGAGTGGAGGGAGTAGTAATGACACCTAGACACACCAATGACCATTTTAAAACCAGAAAATATAACAATTTGACCTAATAACCATATCAATCACATGAAAGAGTAAATTCGATCACTGGTGACTGACAGAACTGACATATACTAACAAAAGGCTTGGTTTTTACTGGTAGGCATGGTGAACATGAGAATTTTTATTTCCAATCATAAATATGTAACAATTCAAACAACTGATCCTCTTTTCATAAGATTGGAATACATATGACAACAAGTATTTAGCAGTTGTAATCACTACGTATTTGACACAAAGAGTAGTTAAGTATAAGCAATATTCTATAGCATAATCATAAAAACTCACGGGAGATTATAACACACACAATGATGTCAACACTATATAATTTATCATACCAATACAAACAATTGCTGATATAATATCCCAAGACTTTGTAAAAAGACAGTATGACAAAATTTTGACAGAAATTCTTCTTCCTCTTCTCATGGGTTTGCTATACAAATGGGCAATGCTTAGAATTTTTAGCTTAGGAAACTCCCCCCAGACCAAATTTATGTCATGCCCTCGTGCCATGAATTAGAAATAGGCTTTTTGGTCTTTACTATTTTTATAGGGGGTTAGCAATAAGCTTCTTGGGGATTGGCTACAACCTTCCTCACTTGGGAAGACATGTTCTCTAGAATCTTAAAGAAGTAAAAGGGAAAGTTACAATGTCTTATTAACTGAAAGTGAGATAATAATTGAAATGGACATTATTTAAAGGAGAAATATCTACCTTCACATGTAATCAGTCTGGTGATGACTATGAGAGGGTTGATTAGCTCCGCTTTTATCCACTCCTTGGAGTATCCCTTAGCTCCATATATGTTCTAAAATTCAGTTTTGAAAACCCTGTTATAGCTTGCTCTTGGCAACTGGTGGTGTTTAAATCAATGATATCCAACTCTTGGGAGCTTTGTGGCTGAGGAAATTGATTCTTCAGAGGCCACAAACATAGTGAATAGGAGTTCAGCTAGGCTAAGACTGTTCCATTGTTGTTGATTTTGCCACCATGCTCACTCAATCCACTTGCATAGAACATGTAATTTCAAACCTACAATGAACAACCTGTAACAAAAATGTAATGCCAAACCTACAATGAACAACCTGTAATGAAAATAAACCAACAGAGTGGTCTGTTAAGGACATATACAACAATTTATAGCACACAGGAGTTTATCACTTCAAAATAAAATGACTATTGATGTAATTAACCTGTATCATGAAAATAATACAAATTTTTTATAAAGATTTACTTCTTTAGGCAAGGATCATTTGTCAACTCATGAAACCCTCCCCCACACCTAAGTATTGTGACACCTCGCAATCAAAATTATAGGAAACCAATCAGTTCTCCCGATAGTCGAATATTTACAGTTTGTAAAGTCTAAAGATAAATTTCACAGATTGGTCTGACGAGACGGTTAGAAGATGGCCTCACCTATAGGATAAGATATCCTATATATAGATAAGAAGAGGTAGAAAAGAGAGTTTCAAGATATTCCTAGAGTTATTTCCCAATGACAAGTTTATGGAGTTCATTAACCTTAGTTTAACCATACATACTTCATGCCATCTTTGTCTACAAGTAATGTTGTACACTAGGACAAGATTAAATTTATTTTTTGTCAGATTACCATCCTCGCTAGGTAGAATCCCCCGCTGCCAGCAAGCCTATTCAATACTCTGGCGGGTTTACCTAGTCATACCACAAGCCGATACCCACTGCCAACAGACATACCCACTGCCAACAGACTTGTTCAGTATCCCGATGGGTTAGCCTCTTACACCCTCAGAGAATGTCCCTCCATCTTTTAAGATTTTAGTATAGTATTTCTTTATGCAAGAGGATAGCGGGATAGCTCTGAAAGCATTTTTTTTTTTTTTTCAATT